>JAJJMA010103176.1:6425-19244 GCA_023529015.1 Papaver nudicaule | reverse complement strand
TGGAGTTGGGGTTTTCCTGAATACCGAAGGTAAAATCTTACCTTCATTTTTTTTGTTTGGATCTTTGTTCTGTATTCGATTTGTATGATCCATTTGAAAGTAACATTTGGTTTGAGATTTTCATTGAGGTAATTCTGTTGGTATTATTGGGAAACCAATGATTTAGAGATCTGGTGAATATGTAATTCTAAGCCGAAGTTAATTATCGTTGGTGCTAGAGTTCCGGCAAAAGTCTATAGCACTTTGATTTTTGATTTGACTTATTATACTGCGATCCCATCTTTGTGATCGTTCTTGATTATTTGAACGATTTTTTTTTTTAATTGACTTTGGATGATAAAAGTCACGAAAATGGATAATGAAACAAAAATTTAACTACAATTGATTCATCTTAATATCCCATCTTGTGATGTTATGGATTATTTGAAGGAGTTATAAAAATAGCGTTTACTAGGGCAAATTTCCTGAATTTGATATTCTTTTCTTGTAATGGATGACTAAGAACTTCAGCTAGAGAATAGTCATTATTAAAAATAGCCTTATTTAACAATTTTTTGAATTAGTCTCATGAATCAACAGGATCATGGCCTCCCTCTTGCACTTTTTTTTTTGTCAAATTACATCATGAAAATTATTACTATCTTCTTGATATTATTCCGTGAACATATAATATATCATGACTTTTCTTATAATACAGAGCTACATAAGAACATGGATGTGTGATAGCTTTCAGAGTTCCAGTAGACTGATAGAGATGGTTCTTCGTAAGTGCTTTGTTGCTGAGGAAAAACAAGTAAAACTTAAAGAGTTCAAATTGTGGTTGAAAAAGGCTTAAAGAAGACAGTGCTTGTGATGTTGATACCACAATGGATGAATTCTCTTATGAAACCCCTGAAGTATATGTGATTTTGCCTCATCGTCCAACTTCATTTCAAGCCGACTAAGCAAATCACAGATGTTAACTTGAAGTTAGAGATCCTGTCAATGATATTGCTGAAGTGATTGCCATGATGACTTCTCCTCTCATGAGTAAGTCTTAGTTTTCTCATTTTCATTTATTTCTGGCTAAATTTTAGTTACTTCTGCAACTAGATTGATTTCTAGTATCCACCACGTGCTGTATGTAGTTTTTGATGATGTGGAACATAGATGTCGTTCCTTTCTGGTACATAAAATTGGATTAGAAGATAGAGATGAAAAAGAGACTTCTTATCATTTTATCATTGTTTCTGCTTTCCGCTATCTATATCCTGCTAATACACAATCACCTAAACAAACCTTCAGAATGCTTCTTCTGACTATGGTCCTTTTGTCCCTGCAGAAGAAAACAATGTTCTGTTATGGTATATAGGAAACAACCTTTTATCATTATTATCCTGTAAACTGCAACTTTCGGGAAAATTGTTGATGACAATGCTGCGAGCTTCCAAGGTTTCCGATCAATTCCATGTATGAAGAGCATATTGGCAGGAAAGAGAGCTTCACGCAGAGTGAAAGACTGATCAGAAGAAATTTCAAGCATGGTTAAAATTGTATGTGCTGCTAGGGTGGCATTTGAAGGATCTGTCTATGCCTGCACCATTCATTCCAAACTGGTTATTGTAACCAGCAAAGTCCGGTAGATTGAAAGCTACCTAGTATAATATGCCAACCTTGTAGTTCCCATTCACAATGAAAAGAGTTGGTTTTCTAAGTAACACGAATCTCTCCATTAACTGCAAGCACTTTCTTGGCATTCTTGACGAATAACTTCACTAGGTACCTGTGTCAATGTTTCCTTGAAAGCACATACCCAGCGCAACATAATGTGAATTATCTTTACTTGCCAATGGGAAAATTAACCTACTTTGATGGTTTGAATAAGATTGAAGATCTTGCTTTCTATGCTTGTAAATGAAGGTTTTATTGTTTATGCAGAAGTATCTTCTGTACTAGCTTGACAACAGCTTTTGGTGAGGAAGCTGAGGCCAAGATGGAGAATCTTGTCAAGTGGACGAAGAGTCTAAATTGGGATACTGGATTATGAGTTTTGTAGTGTGTTAGTCAATCCGATGTCAATAAATATATATCGATCTCGCAATGTATGCATTTTCCAGCATTTAGATTGGATTATTCTTCTTCTGAATGCTATATGATTTCTATGTAAATTAGGGGCTTGTACAAATTGTTAAGTCAGTACTAATTTTATACCCACTCTCTTCTGTAACTTTTCTGCTAAGTGTATTGCATATAATCTCTTTTGGCTGCGCGCGTTGGATCTCATGTATTGCGTAAATACTTGATAAGTAATACAACAACGAGGTTGACTGTATCTAGGTCCATTGCAACTAGTAATAGCTTGTAACGAACACCCATACCATTACCCTCGGGCTGATCCCGTGCTTCGTCTTATGGGCCGTTGTGCGTCCCTATATAAGTTAGGGTTCACTTCTGTATGATTATCTCTCATTTCTAAAAACCACACCAAGCAGGACTACTTAGGGCGGCACATAGATCTAGATTACCTTTCTCCATAAACCACCTTCTCTTTACCACCACCACTACCACCAGTATCTACACTAGCACTTAGAGAGATGGATGGAAAATGGTTGATTTAGATTAATCGGAATGAGCAGACTCGGAAATGAAATTTTCATGACCGGAAATGAAATTTTGGTCAAGCGAGATATCTATGCAGATATTTGGATTATTTGATATATCAAGTAAGTATCATAAGAACTAACTAATAAAGTCAGTTTCGTATTTTATTTTTTCTTTGTGTTATTCTGCACCCACCTCAAGCCTGGCTAAATAGAAGATTTGACGATGCAACCAAATTATTTGGATTTAGATTTGCAAATTGTATAACCTTTAGGAGCTAGTTGGCATATTTATCTTTTGCTAATTGTTATGGTTGATCGATTTTTCTCCAACAGAAATGGATTTCAAATCAGCAGTTGCAGGTTACTGCTGGATCTTCGATGATTGTGTTGATGATGGTGACACACACCGTGATGCAGATGACCAACAAGATTGCACTAAAACAATGGAATAAATGGCTTTGTGTTGATTGCAAATCAGAACTTTTTTTGTTACAATCATCTTACTGCCATTATACGAGTAGTAAGTTTCTTTAATTTGAGAACATCATTGCTCTGGGTTTCTAAAATTTGATTGGTTTGGTTGTGTGATGATTGTAATAGATCCACTTTCATTCGTGCATGCCTCACTGCATTCCATCTGTGAACACAGATTATATCCTGACTTTTATTATCGTGCAGAGATACATAACATGGTCACGAGATAGATAGCTTCAAGATACCTATACAGACAATTTGCCGCTGCCGAGGCAAAACAAGTAAAACTAAGAGTTCAAATGTTAGTTGAGAAGGCTTAAGGACAGTGCTTGCGTTTCTGATGACATAATGAGTGAAGTCTCTTACGAAACCCTTTGAGCTCCAATTTTAGTTGAAATAGCTTAAAGATGTTCCTGGTGATGCTGAAAACAGAATAGATGAAATCACTTGTGTCTACACTAACAGACACAGCTTGAAGTCCATGGCCCTTCTTCTCTCTGACTTCTCCTCTCATTAGTAAGTCTGTTTTTTCTCATTTTCATTGATGTAGCTGTTTACATGATTTTTGAAAGTTGGTCCTAGTTCGACTAGGAAAGATCACTCAAATTATCTTGTGCTGGGCATGTTTACATAAGGAAATCACTCTTGCAGACTATGCAGTAAATAATTTCCCTTGATTGGCCCAAGTGGAAAGGAAATCTCCCTTGATGATTCAAGTGCTTCCAAAGAAAGTTTTGGTCAAGTTGTTTTGAAAAATCTATGTCAATCCCTGCAATCTATGAATTGCCCAGACTTTAGAATATATATATATTTTTTTTGTCTTCTGAATGCTTTTATGAATTCCGATTCAGTTAGGGGTTTGTGCATTGTGATCACTTGACTCTTTTCTCATTTCCTGATATTGCAAGTGACCTAACCATAAATGAACAACTATCACTAGTATTAGAGTGCAAGCACTGTGGTTGCAAAAATGACGTGTCATTGCCGCATCATCTGGAGTTACAAGGCTCCTACAAAATAGCTTCACTCGTCGGCAGCAAAAGCATGTTATACAGTCTAGCTATAAGAGGTCTGCAGAAGATGTTGTGGTTTCACGCATTACGGCTTATGGAGTTTGGAACTCAAAAGTGCAGAGCACTAATTTCGTCGTTCTTTCACAAACAAAAGCTGGATCCTGGTACATACCCGATTTTGCTTAAATTTGAAGCTAGCGCTATAAGAAGAGGTCTGCTTGATTTGTAAGCTTTGTTGAATTTGTGCAATCAGGAATGCGTATAGAAACCAACAACAGAGGATGCTGGCGCCATCAACATGAAAGCTCTCCTCTGAGTCTACCAGCCGAGATACTTTTCTTATTTATGTAACTTCTGAAACCATTACGAGAATCATTTAAATAAATGATACAATATGATGATATGTTCGGTGAAAGAATGGTTTGATTATAGATTTGTTCCTGGTATATATCCTGGGTACTCCTGGGTGCTCTTAGATGATTCCGAGCACTTGTGAACGAGGAGCAATGTAAGCTCCCGAAAAAACTCTAAAATTACAACTCTCCTTTGATAAATAAAATGGAAAAAAATAAAAGCAATACAAAGAATAATTCCGATTTCAATCCCAATCCAATGACAGAACCTTTCCCACTTTGTAGGTTTCTTTTCAGGTGTTGCAGGAGTCTCTGTGTTTGGAATCCTCTTCTCAACGTAAGTGCCCGAATTAACGGAAACTAAGCTCTCTACGTAAATTATTGATTCCAACGCTATCTTTTTTCCAGCGCAAGAAACGTACGCCGCTCTAAGCTCGACTTGCTTCATGTTACATATAAAAGCATACCTCTTATTGTCTGATATCAAACCACCATTCTCAGAAGTATTATTTGCATAAATATCACCATTCTCAAAAACCCAAGTTGGCCTCCAATGTTTCTTAGGTCTCCAGAACCGATTCTCATTTGGAATGGTAAACTTTTTAGTCCAAGATTCTCGTGCTCCATATTCCTTCATCACCCATACATCAACAGCATAAGGATTCCAACAGTCATCAACCAAAAGTAAGCAAAGACAATCTTCTAGTACTCCCACATTTACTCCCATCTTCTCATATCAAAATGTTCTATATGGATGCAGTTCATCAATATACGACAATGGTGCTTCTGGTAATGGGATTTCGACGATCTCTCATTGCTTACATCGAAGGACACGATAACCTCAGCGGAGGTTGCTTGGACTACACCAAACCAATGGAGTGCTCCATTGAAAAGCAAACCAGCATCATATTTCCTAGCAGAGGGGAAACAATAAGGCATCTTTTGCACATTACTCCATGAATCTGACCCTAGTGTATAAACTTGAACGTTAAACTGATCGTGCTTTTCAATATCGTTGATTCTTACCAACTTGTAGTCGTTGTTGACACCATCATAACCAAACCCATATGCAGCTTAAAGATAATGGAATTTGTGATAGTCGGGAGACTTTTTAAATGATGGTAGTTTCTTGTATTCGGCAGTTGATGGATTCCATATACAATTCCAGACAGCATCCTCATCATCAATTCTGGTAATACCAACAATGCATAGACAAATCAAACCATTAGTGTGGAACCCAAAATCTTAACCCAGTCACTTCCATTGACATCTTGGAAAGGGAAATCTAACGCATGATATCCATCATATGGCAAGGAGGATTGAGATGATGTCAATGATATTGAAGCAAAACCCGAAGTGCATACCACCCGGCTATAGTGATGAACCTTCTTAAACGGGACGTCGAAACAATTAACTAAGAGCTTACGGTTGTTTGTTTGGATACCTCGGTTCAGGTGTTTTTGAATAAAATAAAAATCACAAATAAGGCTGCGCCATAACTTGCATACACACCTGCAACTTAAAGCTGAACTCACTGGTAACCTTAAAAGGATATCTACTTGGATATCTTCTGGTAGTACTAGGTCTAACATACCTGGCTGGCTGCTGCTTCCTGTTTGTTCTTCCTGCGTCTCATCCCTCTATTCTCTGTATATATATATGTGTTTGTTTGAACCTTGAGAACAACATCATAATCAGTATAGGAATACGAATTCTATACCAACTTAAAAAGAGAATTTTTCTTTAGAGAGACGTGTACCAATGGTGGGGCACCAAGACCACCACCAGTGGGATGATCCCGTGCCTGTCCCCATGGGCCATAGAGTGTTCCCTAGAAAGTTCTCATGATTTTGCCATAATGATTTCTCCGTAAACTAGAATCTGGACCATAGAGCAGAGGCATGTTGTATAATTAGATTAGAAGATGGAGATGAAACAGAGACTTCTCATGATTTTGTTATTGTTATTGTCTTGTTTTCTGGCATTAATGTATGATCACCTAGACATTCTCGCTTCAATCTGTCACTGTTTGCATAATGGCGAAAAGTTTAAGCTATCGTGTGTTAGATCCTATGAGTTGTGTGGATTTAACAAATTTATGGGACCCTCGAACCCGCAAAAGCTGCACCTTCTGTTTTTCTGGATGGTGAGGCCGTGGGATCTAAAGTTTTAAGTTCTGTTGGCGCCTTGGTGAATTAGTATTACCAGGCAGCTAAATTGCAAGAGGCATTTGGGGTGTGCCAATTAGCAGTAACTCGCATTGAGTTCTATGATACTCCTATCGAGAACGGAGTCTGAAAATTTCCCATGGGAAGACACAAGCTTTAGGGTGAGCCCAAAATCTTAAATGGGATACACCACCAAAGCCATCATACAGACAGGGTGGGCAACTGCCTACCCTTGCCATGGCCTGGCTCCTTCCTTGACTTGTACTGTACTATGTAATCCATTGATTATGACCGGCTTAAAGTTCCCTAATCTCAGGCTATTTGCTATGACATGTCAGGACGAGTATGTTAATGGGCTTTCAGTGACTTTCAGATTTGAAACAGGCCAATACGTTGGCCTCCATCGTTGACGTTTCAAAAGTAGGGCTAACGTGTCAAACAAATTGATTATGGTAATCCTTAAAACCCTAGGATTATTTAAGCATCGTGCAAAGGATGTTGTTAACCCTAAGCCGCCTCACTTCTTAGTTTCATAGCCTCAAATAAAAACCTTAGATTCCACCTTACCATGTTATGATTCTAAGTGAAATGGGTAAACCAAATGCTGCTGCTGATATGGCTTGCAATTTCAGATGTTTAGATTGCGATGTTGAATTGTTTAGTCACCGTAACACTGTGATTTACTTGTGGTTTCGTAATTGTTGTGATAAGGGGGTTTGTATGTGTTTTTATAAAGATACCAAAATCACCTTCGAAAGATTCGGCTTCAGTCAGTTGGTCTTCCTCAAGCAACAATGTTCTTTGTGAAGTCTATGTGAAGGATTGGACTGTTGATATAGTGCTTCTCCTAAAAATATAGTTTTACTCCAAGGCAACAAAAACATTTTATAATGTCTTGCTATAAGAGGTCTACAAAATATAGTTTTACTCTAAGAAAAAGCGGCTGTTGGAATATAACTAGTGTGATTTTAATATCCATCAAATACAGTAGGAACTTGATAATCTAGATTAGAGGAATGTTGTATTGCTTCCTGCTACATATTGGATTAGAAGATGGCGATGAAACAGAGACTTCTCATTGTCATTGTCTTGCTTCGAATATGATAAGATTTAAAAGTTAACGTTTAAAAGTTAACGTAGATTGATGTTTCAAGTATGTTGCGATTGAAGTTCTTGGTTTCTATTCGTGCAAATGAATTTTTATTGGTTTATTGTTTTATGTAGAAAGATCATCTCTTCTATTTTGGGGAAGCTGGTTGGTGGGAAGATATGTGAGCAGTGAGCAGTTTGAAACAATAAAGAGCTCAGTTGTGGTTTGGAACGTGTGAGCCAACAGAGGTCAGCTGTATGTGAGTTATAAGCTGCGTCCAAGATGGAGAATGTTATCAAATGGATGAAGAATTGAGCCATGCTTTTGTCTGGATTTTTCGGAATATGGTGAGTGTTCCTAAACACACTTTCACATCATGGTTTAGCTTACAAATTAACTAATTATAAATTTAGAAATTAACTAATTATAAATTTTAATCAAAGAAACCGATACAAACGCACTTAGATTGGGATTGTCAAGTCAAGTCAAGTGGGGGTATGATCTTATTGGGCTTGGTTGAAAATAAACGAAAATCTTTATAATCAGATGTGAATATTGTGCCGAGGATTTCCATTTCTGAAAAATTCTGTAAATATTTCCTTTTTTCTGTTAAATAAATTCAATTTTTTTTTGCGTAAATAAGTTAATTAAAATAAAAAACGAAAGTTTGAAAATACTCTCATTTTGGTTAGTGGAGAAGTGACTGGGCTGAAATCAAGAATGCGTGTACACCATATATCCACTCATGTTTTGTAGTACTGACCATGTTCACTCTTAAATCCCCTAAACCCAATCTCTCTTGATCAACGTCTCTTATTCAAAGTTATTCTCTTTTTTTATCAAAAAAAATAAAAAATAAAAATCTTAATCAAAGTTATTTTTGGAGAAATAAAAGAAGATAAAAACGAAAACATGGCAAACTGTGACAAGGAAAGATAGCATTTAATCGGCTATGTAGCTAAGGTATTGATACACTTTGATTTACACACTTGTTTGTTATAATTGTACATCTAGTTATGTAGTGTGTTTTTATTTATGTGATAATTGTTGTTTTTGTGGAATTATGTGTTTATTATTTTTTAAGGCGTTCAATCTGCTTAATTTTGATTTAAGATTTTAAGCTCATTGTTATTTGATTGACACGTAAATATTACCAACCACAAAATCAAGAGAAATAAAAAGCCTAAAAAGTCTGAAAATTCAATTTCATTCCTAAAAGTCAAAGCTCATGAGATTCACTCCCGTTTAAAGGTCGATCATAAAACATTTGTTAAGTATAGCGAAATCAATTATGGTGGCGGTTTTTGGTGTAAATTTCTTTATCATACGTTAATATTTTGGTGTTAGAAAAATATTGTATTAATACCATTAACTTGGTTTCTGTAACAGGGACTCCCAGCTCATTTTTGATGCACAATAGTACCACCAAATTTACTTTGGTGGTTTCCTTCAATGGCTTTGTGCATCCAAAATAAGTTGAGAGTCCCTGTTACCGAAACCGAACCAAGTTAATGACTATAATAGTTAATTATTGATATCTGACATAGATATTTACCAGCCAAAAACCAATAATGATGTTGCCATACTGCTAACAAATGTTTTAGAATTGGCTTTTAAACTGGAGCGGATCTCGCAGGCTTTGGCTTCTATACGGATGACATAGACTACATAAAAATTTTAGGATTTTCTTTCTCTTGATTTTGTGGCTGGTAATATTTACCTATCAATCAAATAAGCTTAAAATCAAAAATAAGCAAATCGTATGCCTCAAATAATAACAAGCACATAATTCCTTAACAATAACAGTAATCACATAAATTAAAAAAAAAATACATAACTAGATTACAATCATAACAAAAATTTGTTTAAATCAAAGTTTATTAATACCTTAGCTACAGCCGATGAAGTGCTAGCTTTCCTTGTCAATGTTTATTTTCTTTTAGTTTTCATTTTTATTTTTTTTTCTCAGAAGTAACTTTGATTAAGAGAGACTTTGATCAAAAGAGATTAGGATTTAGGGATAAAAGTATGAGTGGATGTATGGGTACGTGCATCCTTGATTTCAGCCCGATAATCACTTCCCCACTAACCAGAATGTGAGTATTTTAAATTTTCGGTTTTATTTAAGTTAAGTTATTTTCGAAAATCCTCAACACCCACTTTGACTTGATAATTCCAATTTAAGTGCGTTTGATTTTGGTGGCCTGATTCATATCGGTTTTTTTGATTTAAGTGCGTTTGATTTTGGTGTCTTTGATTTTGGTGGCATGGTTCATATCGGTTTCTTTGATTCAAACTTATCATTAGTTAGTTTACAGAAATATATGGAAAGCTAAACCATGATATGAAACCGTGTCTTAGGAAAATCATCAAGTGTTAAATACGAGTAGGATGGTCTGTCCTACGAATATTTCTCTGCACAAATAGTGTGGTCTTCTTTTCGGGGCTGTAGTTAAATCATTCGATCAATTGTATTACTTTTTTCCCAGATTTTTTTCCTTCTCACTTCTCCTCTCATCTGTAAGTCGGGTTTTCCTTATTTTCATTGACATTTGTCTAAGTTTTAGCTGTTTGCATGATTTTTTATGTATTGGTTATGATTTTTTTTTCTGTTTTCTTTCATTTTGTTAATTCAGAATGTGCGGGAAAGGTGTGTGCCACTGACAACGACTGCTGCCATGAACATTATTTTGTGTTCCCGCGCGAATGCAGATCACTTTTGCAAGAAGGAGATGTGTGTATTCTAGTCCATCTCATTGAAACTGTAACTGTACCTCTATGTGTTGTTGGGAGTCTGGACCGAGTGCAGGCTAAAAGCTGGGGCTGGTATTGGTGATCCTTTTTACCGTCTCAAGTAACGACTTCTTAAATAGATCATAAATACCCCCTATTTTAAGCTCAAAGAGTGGAGAATCAAAATTTTAGCAGACCAAAGTCTATGGTCATGTTACTTGCCGAATCAAATTTACTTCAGAGTATTTAGAGCATCTCCAATGGAAGTGTGATGTCAATCCTACTTGTAATCATTATTTTGAAGATGTGAGATCAAAATTTCCCTATTTTAAGGAGGCAAAAATATATCATATCCAACCATAAATGAGACTTGAACTTTTTAAGCTGTTGATTTCTTAATTAATTATCTAATCCTTTAACAATAACCCTAGATATTGATGATTAGGATGTTCACATTCTCTAAGTGATCCTCAGAAACTAGAGGATGGAGTTAAATATGTCTAAAATAACTGTCATAATAACATCTTCACATTCACCTTTGAAGTTCCCATTGGAGATGATTTTTTTCTTTTAAACCCAACAAATCCAATGTGGCCTAAAATATAGGAATTTTGCAAAGTCTGGTTGGAGATGCGCTTAGTCCAGAATTAGAGTTTAGGGGAGAAAACTAAAAATTCCCCTTTAGCATTTTTGATCTAGCATTGCTAGAGCCACCGGATCTACCAATCCAACGGTGGTGATGGTTGTTGATGAAAATTGAGTATTTACCCTTGGAGTGAAAAACTCTACTGAATACCACCACCATTAGATTGGTATATCCAAGGTTCTAGCATTGCTAGATCAAAATTCTTCTCACCGAGGGAGTATGATTGAAGAAATCAAGGATATATATGCATATATACAATCAATGTTGTCAAATCGTTAATCGCAGAATGGATAGTCTTCTATATTTAAAATTGGAATTATATATTGAATCGTGAATTAAAGATTCATGGTCAATTTATAAAACTATTTTTCATAACATTCTTGTATAGAATTTTTAACTTTATAAATATAAAATAAAGTTGATTCTTATCAAGAAATAGCAATGTAGTACAGTGGTTAAGAGACGCTTATCCTTACATTAGGTGGGTTTAAATCCTCCCACCCATCATCATTTTAAATAAACTCGATTTTCATCTTTGAATTCTTGGAGATTTGAGTAAAGTTAATATTAACAGTCTGAACGATTCTGAAACCACCACTAGCGGCCCCGTGCCCCATCTCATGGGCCATTTCCTGTGTGCTTTATAAGGAAATTAGTTGATCTGGGATCAATTTAGTATGAGCAGGCTCGGAAAAGGGATTATCATAAAATCGGTCATAAGGGTTTCGTGTTCACACTCTGCCGACAACCCACTGCTAATGCTGAAGCTGTGGAGTCACTGAAAAGTGAAGGTAAAATCTTACCTTCGTTTGTTTTGTTTGGATCTTTGTTCTGTATTCGATTTGTATGATCCATTGAAAGTAACTTTTGGTTGAGATTTTCGTTGAGTTAATTATGTTGATATTAATATTGTACCTTGAAATATTTGTTGATCTGGTGAATATTGTTGTATGTTCTAATTGTCGGTGGTTAAATAGTTCTATCGGACTTTTAATGGATGTTCTTTTCTTGTAATGGATGATTAAGAACTTCAGCTAGAGAATAGTAACTACCAAAATATACTCGATTAGTCTATTCAGGAGGGCCTTATGAAAAATGTGGAACCTTTTTTTTTATCAAATGGGAATTTATTAGAAAAGAAGAATGTACATAGTGATCTCTACCGGATGTAGAGAGTAATACAGGGCAAAATGAGATATTACAAGAAAATTTCTTCCCAATCTTTGAGCACTGAACTAGTGAACTCTATGTTCCGCTGCTGCGGCCCAAGTCAGGACAAGCGAGCTAGCTTCAATACTCAGGTCTTCATCTGTCTTAAAAATGTGGAACCCGAGCAGTCTGTGTCGTATTTTTGGATGCAACTGGATTTTTAAGTGAATTTGTCTGCTTTGATTGCGTCCATTAATTAGCTAACATTTTTTGAATAACGCATAAATCAATTGGATCATGTCTCCCTCTTGTGCATGTTTTTTTGTCAAATTACATCATGAAAGTTATATCATTTAATATGTCATGACTTTTCTTATCATGCAGAGCTACATATAAACATGTATGTGTGAAAGCTTTCAGAGTTCCAGTAGACTGATAGAGATGGTTCTTCCCAAATGTCTCGTTGCTGAGGAAAAACAAGTAAACTTAAGAGTTCAAATTTTAGTTGAGAAGGCATAAAGACGACCGTGCTTGTGATGTTGATAACACAATGAACGAATTCTCTTATCAAACCCCTTGTGTCGTCTACACCAACAGAGAAAGTTTGAAGT
>JAJJMA010103149.1:0-12997 GCA_023529015.1 Papaver nudicaule | reverse complement strand
TGGTAGTTCATTGCATTGATTAGCCTATTTCACAGATATTAATGTTCATAGAGAGTTGAACTCAATTACTTGATGTGTTGAGTTATTCTCTACGTAGAATTCACACATTCATCGTTATGGTGTGTGATGACATTAGGAAATTACGGGATATTTTCGAGATGATGTATTCTAGGGCTTTTGATGATGAGAGATTAAATAGAAACTCCAAATATTATTCATAGTGCATCTTATGTGATTGAAGATAAACCCTTAACCAATATTCACATCTCCTGATTATTTTCTACAATTATTTGCTTTAGTTTTAATTTATTTTTTTTGCACCAAACACCCCTCCCCCCTGGTTACTAATTTAGAAATCGATAATAAATAACAACCAATACCTATCTGTGGATCGAATCTGTTCTTGCCACTATATTATTTTATTTATTGTGAAGGTTAAGAACTGAAGTATATTTGTTGTTGTTTGACAACGCATCATAAGGCCCTGCAAATCCTATGGCAAGTCGTGTTTTTTTTTGTTAAACACCTTTAAATTGAGTTAATAATGGAGGCGAGGTGCAACTGAATTTCGGTAATGTAAGCAGTACCCGTCAAAGTCCATTGGATGGAAACAGTAAACATGTGCATCATTAGCCAGTCTATAGACAGTAAATTAGCTAAAAGCAACTGTGTAACCAGTGGCAGTATACTTGCAAAAGAGTTGTGTTGGCAGCTGACCATCTTGGAATCAACAGAGGTTTAAGAGCCAATGCTTAACGTAGAAACCTCGAATTTAAGTACACGCAAGAAGTTTCTGCATTTTCGTTACACATCATTGTGATTAATTTCAGCATTTCAGTCCTATATTCTTAACTTTCTCATTTCATCGTAATCTCAGTACCTTGAGGTCGATGTTCACTTATTGTTGGTCTGCAGATGATTCCAATAATAGGTTCAAGCTCATCGTAATCTCAGTACCGTGCACAAATGGATGAGCGAAACATAAATCACTGTAAGTTCACGATTCAAATATAACATTGATGGGCATCATGTCATTGAATCTTATGTTATACCCAGAAAACTTTGAACGTAGGTTTTGAATTATGGTGGTTCCTTAATTAATCTATTCTCTATACTTTTACATCTGTAGGTTTGGTTTATAAATAATCTTTTGTACAGGTTGACACGAAGGGTTCAAGAAAGGGTGGAGATGGATGATGGATCTGCGAAGAAAAATGGTGCAGGATTTCAACACGAACATAATTTCCAGGTAGGGTATTATCGTTTAGACATTATACTCATGTAATTGACATATTACACATATTAGAGCTCTACCTTAAGCACAAAGGATTTTGTTTAGATATACAATACATTTACTACACTATTTGGGAATCCCTTAATACTAATGTGCCGCTATGTATTTCAGTCCCAGATTTAAACGAAGTGTTTCTTCCATGTTAACTCTCAAACATATAGTTGGAAATATATAGTTGGATCAATGCAATGTCTTTGGATTTTTTTTTAGCATGTAGTGCATAATGCACAACTACAATTTATTTGGCACTGACCCTTCAAAAGGAATTGCATTAGGCTCAAAACCATAGCCACCTGTTTTACGCACTTCGGCTCCTTTTTGTACAACACCTACGGTCTCATGAGACAAACAAACTATGTCAACATGATGGACTCCACGTCCTGATAACTGAATAAAGGTAAACTCAGATGGTGCATTTATGTCACTGCCCTGAACTTGCAGGATCAGAATATGTGTAGAAACTCTCTAGGAGGTGCACTTCAAGTTGTAGCAGAACCATTAAGCACAGCAACTGCACGGTGGTTAATCGGGCATCAATACTTGCTATTAGATTTGTTATACATGGAATTGGACCCATGTGTGCTTTGAATTAGATTCGTCGGACTCTTATACATTATATGAACACGTTACGTGATTGCCTAGGTACTTATTAGGCATGATAGTGAAGCAGGTGGCTGACTCTCTTGCCAGCTCTCAGCAATCTAGCACACCATCAGCCTTGGTGATGTTTTGAAAAAGACTAAAAAATGTGCATCTTCTTCTCCTTATCTTTAACCTCAACTCTTTATTTTATCTGTGATCAACAACTTGAATGAAAAGTATAAAGGAATAAGATTTATGTCATTGTTAATCAATTGTTTTGATACAAACCATGGGTGCTGCCATGCTGAGATTCTGAGCAAAACTAATCTTATTGTTCCAATGTGCATCGGGTCTTCATTTTCACGGATGCTCCTGCTGCAGCGTAATTTTTTAATGTATTTGATGTCTTAGCTCAACGACAGAGCACATGATGGTTTTAACATGTGGTTGTGGGTTCGAATCCCATAGATAGCGTAATTATTTATTTAATTAGTCCGCTTAATACTCCGTCTGATTTTATAAATTTTGTCCGGATCAATTTAAAACGATGAAGACTCAATGAAACGCACCAGTGTTTATATATATGCATAAATGCATGATAAACCGGCTACCATCTCCGACTTTGTTTATATGCATTGCCTACTTTAGGTACTATCAATTATTTAATCTTGGAATAACAGCTAAAGCAGCTCTTAGAGAATTTCTTGGAATGGCAAATGAAAAAACAGACCTATGTTAGTATGGAGGGTTTTAGTGTACCTCATACAAACACAGAGCTATATTTGCTAATCTAATCTCTATTTGGCAGACACAATGGGAAACTAATCTGCTAATCTAATCTCTATTGGTACGTATATACAAAAAATCTTTTGCATTCATATAAGTTGGATGTGTCAAGTTCAATGGTTGCTCATCTCTGATCTGTTGTATATATTGTAGTTTGAATCGTTCACTTGTAAGATTTGTTCTCAACAAATTTTGGTTGATGGAAGTAGGAGGTGAGATGTTGTCAATTGATACCCCTCATGACGAAACCAGTAAAACCGTCTATATCCGGTGTCTTGACGACAGTGTAACTGGTGCCGAACCTGACGGACAACTTTTATTCCTATGGGGAGACTTTGGAATAAGTCTGTTTTAAACATACTGGAACATCATAAGGTGAGCTGTTGGTTATGTTTTACCCGTTATATTGTTATACGGTGACATCGAAGTTTAAGAGAAGGTGGGAAGAAAACCGGCTGCGTGATTACAGTGAGAATAATGACTGCCATGGTTGTTGTTTTTGGACAAGGAAAAAACAGAAAAGAAAGGAAATTGTTGCTGTCGTTGATTGGAGCACTAAATGGAGTAAATTGATGAAGATTTAGATTCCTGATTTGATACAGAAAGTTGGGTTTGAGCTAGAACTGAAGTTGGCAGCAAGGTTATGGATTGAAGCTACAAGAACAGAGAAAGAAGATGATGGTTGCTGCAATGTTAGAATTTAGAGACTTAGGTTATTGGGTGAATGCGAATTATATGCAGGAAAGGAGTTAAACCAGGGCTTATACATTGCCAGGAAAGTTCCATCTGCAAAAACAGGAAGATGCAGTCCATATATTTGATGAAAGGCCTGACTGAGCCGGCAGTTAATAAACTGAGCTCTTTGCCACCACTTTTCCGGCCAATTTGCCACTGTTAGCCTACTTGGTTTGTATGGTTTCTTTCCAAGAGTTAAGAGATCAACCAATACCCAAACGTTTATACGTATTTGAGCTCAAACCAAATACGAACGGAGACAAAAAGGTTTGATACAAAATCTACCAAAACGCAAACGTTTATACGTATTTGAGCTCACACCAAATTACTAAAGTCTGGATGATCAAATCTATTGCCCCAGCTTTGGGGCTGTAGACTTCGAAAACCTTTCCAAAATCGGAAAACGGTTGAGCGCCGGCCGTACTAGTTTTATATATTCCGAAAGCTCTCGACGAGATCTGCAAAACGAGTACCATTGTCGATATGTTTCGAAGTTTTTTTTTTCATGCTATTGATGGTACTTAATTTTCAAAAATGAAGTCTGTCATGGAATTCATCTCAAATTATAAAAGTCATGTTTTGAATGAAGACTTAATTCATACTAATGAAAAACCTTAATTCTTATTAATGGAGACTTAATTCTTAGTAATGAAGGTATGCTTGAAGACTCAATTCTTACTAATGGAGACTTAATTTTTACTAATCAAGACTTAATTCTTAGTAACGATGGTTTGAGTGAAGACTTAATTTTTATTAATGAAGACTTAATTCTTAGTAACGATGGTTTGAATGAAGACTTAGTTCTTACTAATGGAGAGTTAAGTTTTAGTGATGATGGTTTGAATGAAAACTTAATTCTTACTAATGTAGACTTAATTCTTAGTAACGATGGTTTGAATGAAAACTTAATTCGTACTAATGGAGACTTAATTCTTAGTGAAAAAGCGGGGATACCGAGATACACCACCAACTTTTAGTTTTCATGAACCTAGTTGATTACAGTTGTTTGAACGATCTCACAAATCAATATTCAAACAACAACCTGAGTATAATTCAGTGAACCGAACCCTAACAAGAACGTGGTTCTTGTAGATCTCAATAGAAATGGATTCACTCAAAGGTTATGAATTAACAAACTTGCAATTACTTCAGTTATATAGATCAGAAACAATATAATGCGGAAGGGAAAAGTAATGCAAGACACCAGAATTTTGTTAACGAGGAAACTGCAAACCTAGCAGAAAAACCCCGGGACCTCGTCCAGATGTGAACACCCTCAGTATTAACGGTATACAGACGCTAGCCTACTCTCAGACTTCGGACTTGACTGTATCGAGACTGAATTTGCCCTAGAAGCAACTCAGCTACCAATGTGCTCCTACGTCTCTTGGCTCCCACAGAAACCTATGTACTTGATTTCCCTAGCTGACGTCTTTTACAGGCCTAGGAGTTGCTCCACTTCCCTTCGTGAAGACTAGCGCTACCCTGCCCCTAACATGACGCATAAAAGTATCCAAGTAATTAAACAAGAATACGATTGTGATTTCCTTTAGACTTAAAGTCAAGGTTAATGGAAATCGGATATGTTGAATAGGGATTATTGATCTAGCCTAAACAACTTTACCTCATAACGCTTGACGAACTTAGTATGAAACCTAGTTCGTGAATTTGCATTTGGGAATTTCTAGGGATTACGATACAAGATCTACCTTACGAAGTTTCTATCAAATCTTGGTCGTGATAAGATTCAAAATATTCAATCGACCCAAGATACAAGATGGAATTTTACTTCCGACTTGTGCTTCACGATCCTCAAATGAAGTCTTTCAATAGTCGTAGTCCAAAAGGACTTCGAGATGACGATCAACCTTTATGCAAGGATACACAGATGTGTAGAGGATTGAGATTGTATCTTGCATAAGGTCATCTATTTATAGTGATCACCAAGGGAGGCTTTGCTTAAAGTTTAAGCAACCTTGAGTAGGGCTCAATCAAGTTCCGGAACTAAGAAGATCCATAGCTTGATTACCCATTCTCAATCTTCTGTTAACTTTGGACTAGGCCAAAAGTTAAAGAAGACTCAACCTTGTTTGAAGGTTTGCGACTTCTGGTCCAAATCATGTTTGGACATCGCTTTGCGACTTCTGGTCCAAATACTTGTTTGAACATCGCTTGGATTAAGTAGTTGAATTCCATGGGACAAGTAATTACGAGTCCGAGAACTAATCATGCCTAGACCGAAAACTTCAATGATATGAAAGCTGGAAGTTTTCTCATGGCTTATATGTACGCGTTCATAGAGCAGTCAGTAGAGTTCAGGGAATCCAGGAGAATCCGTGAACTTGTATGTACGCGTTCATACAGACTTTGCTCATTCTCTGAAATGCCATACAATCACATGTACGCGTTCACCGTTGTGGTCTATTTCAAGAGACAATTCAACATACTCTACCTATACATATTATCACGAATGTGAAAAATGCAAAGGCGGAAATCCTAGAATACCTTCTGATCATATAAACAATATCATTGCTTATTGGTATGATAGAAATGGTAAATACGATACGGAAAGGAAAAACCTTTCTAAACTTTAGCGAGGACGTTATGATTTATCAAGTAGTAAGCTCCGGTCTTCGTCTTCATCAGTATTCGTCTCGATTACCTAAAATTATCCTAGTCCGAGGTTGTAGAGTAAACTTATCAAGGATTGTGTTTTTGTCTCATAAACTTGACAACTGACTTGAGATAGCAATATCAGTGGGTTCAACCGAGCAATGATCTAACACTTAGGAATGAAGGTTTGCTTGAAGACTCAATTCTTTCTAATGGAGACTTAATTTTTATTAATGAAGACTTAATTCTTAATAATGATGGTCTGAGTGAAGACTTAATTTTTATTAATGAAGACTTAATTCTTAGTAATGAAGGTTTGCTTAATACTCAAGACTTAATTTTACTATCAAGACTTAATTATTAGTAATGATGGTTTGAGTGTAGGCTTAGTTTTTATTAATGAAGACTTAATTCTTAGTAACGATGGTTGAATAAAGACTCAATTCTCAGCAATGAAGACTTAATTCTAGCGATGAAGACTTAATTCTTAGTAATAATGGTTTGAATGAAGACTTAATTCTTAGCGATGAAGACTTAATTCTAGTAATGATGGTTTGAGTGAAGACTTAATTGACTTAATTTGTAGGAATGAAGACTTAATTCTTAGTAATGAAGCTTTAATTCTTAGCAATGAAGACTTAATTCTTAGTAATGATGGTTTTTAAAATTTGAACTTCATTCACAAAAATGAACTAGGTAAAAGAAGATTAAAAAAGAAGAAATATGAGAACGTTACATTTTACAATCAATAATGAAGTACTATAAAACAGTCATTTATTTGTAATAACAGTTAATGTTTGGAATGAAAAACACATTTTACATGATGAATCGTAGAAAAATATCAGTTCATCGCACTGCATTTCCTATGTCAAACTATACAAATTGCAACTCGAAATGTCTACCTACTGTACCTCTCCAAATTCGGTCAGAACATTGACAACCAGTAGCCGGATCCAGGTGTGCAGTTGTGTACTAGCATTGACTATCAAATAAGGGAAACATGCATATGCTCTTCACCTTTCCCCACATCTTTATCTTTTTCCTCTATCTTATGTATTACTAATAAATTGAAAGGCTATTTTTTATGAATTATTGAACCTAATTTTTGCGCACAGATGACAGGAAGTTTAAAGGCTTCGAGGGGAAACAAAATGAAAGTGAAATTAGAACCGTTGGATCGCCAAGAACTCATAGAAGAAGGTAGGAGCTTAGTGGTCTATAATTTTCAGACAACTCTCGATGGTTTTTGTCTCGTCACCCTCTGAAATTAAGCAACATATAATGGCTTCCCATGAAACATGTAACCTGTCCAAAAAAAAAAAAAAAAACGTGGCAGGTAAGTCATTAAATCACAATGAAAATAAAATGACTACTTCCAATAAGAAAAACAATATAGTGAGTCTGATATCAACACATTTTATCTAAACCATGTAACTTCATCAAATGGTAAATGAGGAAGTGACACTATGCGACAACTTTATATTGCAAAAATGAAGAATTTATGTAGCATCAACTGCGATTTAACATTAAAGTACTAACAAACCAGAAAGTGATTCTAATTTCTAAGCTTCAAATGTGATAAAGACTAAAGAGGATCTCATGGACAATTCTGAAGTCTGGTTTCCCATTCAATATCAACTATGAACAAACTTCAAAGTCTTAATGCTTAGTTTGAACTGGTGACATCATTAAGTACACTCAATTCTGCACAACAACACTCTACTGATTAGTCAAAATAAAAGGACCAGAAACACCAGTGTTGTTGTCATTCTAAAGCATTGACAGTTCATGAATGAAAAATTAAGATGTAAAACTCGTATTAAAAAGTCTTAAAATGATATAAACATCTGTCATCCCAATAAGGTAAAAAATAAAGAGAAAAAAAAGTTGCAAATAGAGCTTGATTACATACCATAACAACAATGACAAGAAATATAGAGCAAGGCAACTTAAAGACCAAATTAAGGTTGTAAGGACACTAGCAGTTCACAAGTCATAACAAGTGTAGGATAAATTTCGTATTTCCAGTTCATTTTCTCCTTCCTTGTTCTTCAACCTTGACCTGAATGCATATGAAAAAGAGTCAACTCCATAAGCAATAAAATGTTGAAATACCGGACACTACAATGTTAACATCAGAGTCGAAGTAACCTTCCAGTCCATTTTGTATACGCAATTACATATGAAGTAATGAAAGTCAACAAGAATTGTATAAACTTCCTAAGGACGAACAAAAATTGAACATTGCCATCACTACGCCACAGGGCCTGATTTGTAACGTTTTATTTTTTTGCATCTGCAACGTTAATAGCCGTTGCACACGTGGCAACGTCAAATAACGTTGCGCAATTTTTTTTAACGTTGCTGTAAATAATTATTTTTTTTATTAATTAAGCAACGTTATTAACGTTGCCAATAACGTTGCGCCTTCAAGGGCTTATATGTCTTTTTACTGGAAAATAGATTTTCCATTTATATTCGTTTTATCTTCTCATTTTTATTTTCGCACCAACTCTTATTATCCACAAAAAACGCTAACTCCTCTCTCTCTCTCTCGCACCAGATCTATCTTCTTCTTCTTCTTCTTCTTCACTCTCTGAACTCACCTCACCTCTTTGAACTCGCCTCTCTGAATTTAACTTTTGCGAATCCAAACCCTATTGTTAATCCCTAATAATGGTTCCATCTCGTTGAACACTATCTTCTTCCTCGTTCTCAGGCAAAGAAACTCTCTGAAACTATCTTCTTCACATATCTCTCAACTCTATCTTCTTCTCTGGGTTTCAGATATTTCTCGATCTGATTTGTGAGATCTCTTGAACTCATCTCACAGATCAAAACCCATCTTTTAATAGTCAAACCCAGTCATAGGTAAATCAGATCTAGTTGTATTTATAATAGTCAAACCCATCTTCGCAGTTGATTCATGAAACGAATCACCTTGAGATTCCGGTTTCACTCATCATTTTTGTGTTTATAACAGTAAAGATGTTTGGGTTTTATGTGTTTTTCGATTCTTAGGTTTTCAATTTGGATTTCAGTTATTGATTTTAATTTTTGTACTTATTTTGTATGATTTTTTTTTGTCATGTATGTTTTATCTTTTGTTATTGATTTACACTGCAGGTGGTAGTAGGTTGATCTGATTGGGTTCCCTGATTTGTATGGATTTTTGAATTTAGTTCGATTCAATTTTGTGGTTAATTAGCGGATTCTATTGGGTTGTTACTGGATTTGTAATGAATTAGAGTTTGCTGGTTTTGATATGTTCAATTTCATGTTCTGTTGAATTCGAGTTAAGGGTTTTGATTTCCAGTGCCAATTTTGTTTGTATTGTTTATGCTTGATGCCAACAGAAGGGGGGGAATCACTGTGATACAACAGGAGGGTTTTGATTTCCAGTGCTAATATGTTGTAAGATTTCTCCAGGAGGGAGGGAATCAAAAGTTTCGCCAAGAACTGGTATAGCTCACGCATCCTTCTAGTGCTTTTTCCTTCATTATTCTGTAAATTTTAGATCGTCATCTTCCTTCTTACGATGTTGTTTCCCATGCTTTGTTAGTAATCTGCTTTGAATGGTGTTTTTGTTATTTGTGTTTGCCCGCAAAGAATATATAATCGTATGGATAAACACATTAGTAGCTATATGGTGATGCTATATGAGTATGACTGCAGACAGTACAAGATGGTTTGCTTGTAGTGTTGGATGGGCAGTAGAACAACAAAATAGCCGACATATTCCTCGGTTACGTGTAACACATAGTTCATTAACTTAGTGATTGCCAATAATTTGGACTGGTCTGGCTTTGTAGAACTCTGACTGGATATTATGTCGACTGAAATTAGATAGCATTCTTTATTTGTGGTCCTTTTGACTATTTGTATCAGGTTTTTGCTGATGTGGAAGATGCTCGATCAGCTCAGTTGTCGTCCAAAAGTCCAAAGTCTGAGCAGTACCAGCAGACCATTACTGAATGGTCGTGAACAAAGACCGGTTGTTTCCGTGGGCCATCGAGTACAGAGTAAACCAGGGCAGCATAAGCCGACTCCTGGAAGTAGACCTGATTCAGCATCAGTTAATCGGAGTACCTTGTAGAGCATATTTAACTGTTTGTTGATGGATGCAGGATTTGGTTCTCTTGGCTTGATGAGTTCTGTATTGGTTAGAGAGACTATAAATCTTATGGAGGTGGTGTATCTTCCTATGCAGTTATCTTCGGATGGAAAGACATTAGAAGCTGAGGCTGCTCATGGGACTGTGACTCGGCATTTTCGATTACACCAGAAGGGACAAGAAACTAGCACCAACAACATTGCTTCCATATTTGCATGGACAAGGGGTCTTGAACATAGGTACTCTTTTGCTGTGTATCTTTCACTCTATACTATATTGATTGGTTTTCTGCAGGGCTAAACTGGATAATCATGAGAAGTTGCTGGATTTTGTCTCGAAGTTAGAGGCGTCATGCATTGAAACAGTTGAATCAGGGACGGGTTATTGCTTGTACACAGCCAAGACGATTGTCTGTTCAGGTATTCAATCTTGTCATCCTTTTATAATGCAAAATACTGTGTTTCTAAGTATAGGTTTAAAAATAAAATTCTTTAATACAAATAAGTTACAACCCTTTTTATAGCTTGTCCTGAATTTTTTAAGTGTAATCTTTGAGTTCGTAATAGTAATTCATGAACTAATTTGTATCGTGTAGGACTTGGGCAGTTATCTACTGCATACGCCTTGCAAAATGGAGGATGGGCTTGTGTGTTTCTGTTAGTGGGGTTGGGGACGTTAGGAGGCTATACGTCGCATCTGTTGGGTCTATGTCTTGCTGCGAAAGTGGAGCTGTGAAACTACTCTGACATTGGGTACTTCGTATTTGGTAAATTAGGACGTTTAGCAGCTATAATCTTTGTCAACTTGGAGTCTTTCATGGCGCTTGTTTCCTTTACCATTTCCATGAACGATAACTTAGCCCAAGTCTTGGAAGGATCTAAGTTGCACATCTCATTGTTAAACTTTTCTACATCCCATACCTTAACAGTGACTGCCATCTTGATTGCCATACCTACTGTCTGGTTAAGAAACCTTGACAGAGGTTGCTCTTGATTGCTCTTGATTGCCATCTTGATTGTCATTTTTAAGTTGCTTAGCAAATTAACAGACATGTGGTTGCTCTTTTACTCTTACTTTTTGATTGGTTGAAGTTCTGTTAATCTGACACAGGTTTCGTTTCTGAGCTTCGGGGTAGTCACCACCATATACACAGTTTTAGCATTTTTGGGAGCTAAGATGTTTGGACCTGAGGTTAGCTCGCAGGTGACACTAAGCATGCCGAAACATCTCTTTATTATTAGTACTTGTTCTTATACTAGCTCTGACTGTCCCCTACTTCGATCGCGTCCTTGGTCTTACTGGCTCCTTGGTTAGTATTTTTGTCTCCGTCATTCTTCCTTGTGCCTTCTACCTCAAGATTTTCAGGCGTTCTATATCCAGACCTAGTTTAGTTTTCCATATAATCCTCATAGCAGTATGTTTTCTTTTGGGAATTGCGGGTACCATTTCAACTGCTAGATCACTGGTCAAGACCTTATAAGTTAGGAGTCTTAGGACTACAGGTTTGTCACATCTGGAACAATGGTTTGAGGTTGTTCAGAATATATTACTATGGAGGTGTCAATTTCAACTTAGTTCTGTTACTGCTGAAACAAGCTTTGTAAGTGTTGAAACTGTCGTGCTGAATAATGGATGATTGTTTCTCTCTTTTCCTAAATGATATAGTCTGGGTTCATGCATTTTTTAAGCTGCAAACAATTTTTATGTAAATTTAGGAGTATTTCCTGTTTGCTATCATGGAATGTGAGAGTCAGAAATGCTTAGTTTGTGTTGGAATTCAACATAAAAGACTGCAATACCACTTAATGATGGTGGCAAGTTCCGCTGAGCTTACCAAGGTGAGTTTTAATGGGAAAGAGCCTGCCATTCTGTCTGTCGAGGTATGTTAGTTGGTATTCAGTTATTTCCTCCCTAGTTTGTCTTTCCGGTGTGCACCTTACTACTTGGTTTTGGTTGCCAGCTAATTATAATATCTGTTACAATAGAAGGATGGTTATGTTCATGTGTTACCACCACCAGGGTAAAGGATGATTATGTTTTAGTGGCTTTGTGTATCTTTCTTATTGGAGAATATTTTGTAGATGCAATAGGTTCTTTTCATTTGTGAAATGCAAATTTTGTAATACAAGAATATACACAATACAATTTTCTGTATTTTATTTAATACAATTTTTGGTATTTTTTTAGATACAATTTTTTGTATTTTTTTAATACAGTATTTGTATTTTTTTTTAATTTTAATTAAAAAGTCCGCAACGTTTATAAGCGTTGCCTAAATTACAGAAAACATTGCTTTAAATAAAAAGGGCAACGTTACTTACGTTGCTTTAAATAAAAAAGTGCAACGGAAGATGCAACGTAACTTCCGTTGCTTTAATTAATTAGAGCAACGTTAATAGACGTCACGAAAAATTTGTAACGCCGTATTCGCAACGCTAATAGACGTTGCTTTAATTCTGCGCAACGTCTATAAGCGTTACAAACAGGCCCCTGTGGCGTAGTGCATCATAAGAAAGACCTAATAGCAGGTTAATAATTCTACTAAAATACAAAAAACTCTATACTCTCCAAGAAATGCATACTTAACTCAACTAAAAATACAAAAACTCTATATTGAGCAGACAAAAATCACCACTGACCATAATAAACATAAATTCAAAGAATAAAAAGATTACAATACCCAAATTAAATCAAAACCTAGAATATATAATAGTCATACCTGTTTCAGAGATGGAATAGTAGAATGGAGATGGATCAAAATCCAATACACGCAGAAGTTAATCTAAATCAACATATAAACAAATAAAAATTTTAATCTTCACCACCACCATCAACAACAATTATAAGATTCAAATAGATATCTTCATCTTCAA
>JAJJMA010103132.1:10505-28462 GCA_023529015.1 Papaver nudicaule | reverse complement strand
TGGCGTTACAGCCTGTTTGACGTTTTATGTCTTTGGCGTTACAGCCTTTGCGATGATGTTTTCAGTATTCTGGAATTTGACTTTGGTGCGAGCTGCATCAATGAGTGCTATTTTCATTTATTAAGTCTCTTCGGAATTTGCTTACAAATGGAGCTACTTTCTTAAGCCAAATGTTTCAAGTGTCTCCCCTCCACTGGGGTTTTCAACTTTTGCCCTTCAAGGTTAATTAAGCTGTATGTGTCGTTGCCGAGTTGTCTTTCAATGACGAATGGGCCGACCCAGAATGGTTCATGCTGATCGCTGCTGCTGTTACTGGACTCGCCTGATTGTTCATTCGGGTATTGGAGGTTGCATGCTGCCACGAGGAATTGCTCTCTGTTTTTCAGATGTTGTTTCTCTTCGCGCTCTTTTTGTTTCATGCATGGCATTCCTGCTTCGACGTCAGCTATGAACTGTTCGATACTCTCGTCCGATATCTTCGGAATCTTAATTTGCTCCAGGCATTCTTTGCTTGCCTCTCTTGCCTGTACGTCAATTTGGTGGCATACTCGTGCCTCAGAAGGGTCACCTTGAATTTCCGCAATCCCAGCTGGTGTTGGGAATCGAATCTTTTGATGTAAAGTAGATGCTACTCCCATAATGCTATGTAGCCAGGGTCTGCCGACAATTGCATTGTAAGGGGATTCGATGTCCACTACACAGAATAAAGTTGGGTGTTTCTCGCTACCTGCCTGAACAGTGATCATCAACTCTCCTCGAGGTACCGATGGCTTGCCGTTGAAACCAAATATATTATAAACCGAAGGCACCAGAGCAGCTTTTTTGCCTTTCATTTTATCGAATGTCTGTCCGAATAAAATGTCCACGGAACTCCCAGGGTCCACCAAAACTCTAGGCATGGCTATTTTACCCATTTGCAAGGTAATAACCAAAGGATCATTGTGCAGTCTGCCATTATTGGGGATGTCCGCCGCCGAAAAGAAAACTGGCTGCTTCTGCCATTCCTCCAAACGAGTCCTCGTGACAACACTGAGTATCTCTTGTCCATCCAAGTCCCTTTTGTGGATACGCCCGGTCTGGATCCCTTCTAGTCCTTTCGTGTGAACTATCGAATTACAGGCTCCAAACCTAGGAATATCTCTGTCAATAGTGATTACGTATGCCTCATGCTTTTGCTCTTCCTTGGGTAGCGGTTGATTAGGAGGTGGCTGTGGCAACTCCAAAAGGTGTTTAAATTGTCCTCTAGCAATAAAGAAGTAGATTTGATCCTGCGCTGTGATGCAGTTCTCAGTGGTGTGTCCATGGAATTTATGGAACTGGCAGTAGTCCCTTGAGTTCTTGGTATGCTTCGGCTGGTTGCCTCTGCTCCTAGGATACCTTATCTCGCCGGCGAATTCAGATTGCTCAATGGTGCGAAGGGCGTCTTCGATGGGAACACAGAGCTTGGGGAGTTTTCTGTCATGGAACGCTGGAAATCCCGGCTTAGTCGTTCCGAACTTTCTGTTGCCCTGTCCTTGCTGATTGTTACTTCCTTCGAACACACCCCGAGGGTTGTTTCCTTGGTTGTCATTGTACTTTCGGTTATCATGGTATTTTCCATCGCCGAATTTTCCTTCGGCCCCATATCTGCCATTATCATCCTGTCTTTCTCGCTTTATCATGTCTCCGAAGTGGGTGTTCGCAGCTTGCCCTCGATCTTCAAGTGATAAATTATTTATCGAATGAACTTGTTTTAAGATAGTTTCCTTTCCTAGTGCAGCTTGTTCTTTTATTTCTTCGAGAGTGATTCGCTCCTTCTGATACTTGCGAAGGTCCTTCAGCGTCTCAAGGTTCTTCGAAAAGAGTCTGTCATAGAGAGGGTTGTTTTTGTCTAGAGCGTTAAGAAAAGCTCGTACTTTATCCTTTTCAGTGGCTCCATTCCCAACCTCGACACACTGTTCGGTCCACCTGCTTGTTAGGCTTTTGGTTGATTCTCCTGGGCGTTCTCGTATGCTAAATAGTTTTTCCACCCCAGGCCTTGATGAGTTGTTGTAGAGAAAATGAAGTACAAAAACTTTGGAGAGCTCCTCGAAGGAAGAAATCGAACCAGCTGCGAGGTTGTCGTACCAGGCGAGGGCTTCTCCTTTTAAGCTGGACGGAAAATATTTTCATAGCACTTCATCCCTATCGGCGTAAGCCAGAAAAACTCGGAGGTACATTTTGACATGTACAGTAGGGTCTCCTGATCCGTCGAAGATGGAGGTGAAGGTGGGCATTGTGCATTTTACTGGAATTGGTAATGAAAGAATTGCTGGGCTTAGTGGTGATCGATTGACATCGTTCATGGCTTGGTTTAGTTTGATCCTATCGCTCGATTGGATTTGGTTGTCGAAAATTTCTGCTCGGAGCGCTTTGATTTGGTCCATCATTACTTGCTGCAGGGCTCTTGCTTCGGCATCTCTCTTCGTTTGATTTCCTTCGCTGAAGGCATGCATGCATGTCTTTGTGTACTCTGGAGGTGTGTTCTTTTTGCTAGACACCGTGATTCCATGACCTCTGCTAGTTCCCTTGATATTTGTGCCTGTTTTAGATTCGGATGGTTCCTTCGGTCGAGATGCGTTACTTGGACGAGAGTGCCCTTCGCTACTTCCCTTGTAGTTTGAGGCCGATTTTTCCGCTGCCTTTTTATTTGCTTCGACAAGCTGTTTCTTTAGCTTCCTTATTTTCCTGTTTTTCAAGATTAACTTTCTAAATTGTTCGGCTCTGACCGTATTTGCTTCGGCAGGCTGCTGCTCTGGTATTTCATTTTCAGGATCAGATTCTTCGTCCTCATCCTCTTCGTTTTCTCCATTTTCTTCCTGTATGCGCTGCTGGCGTGGTTCTTCGGCCTCTGGAAATCCGTTTCCGTCGGGACCTAAATCCTCTACCACCACTTCGTCTTCGTTTACATGCTCTCGGTGCTGGACTGTGCTAGCCGCTACCTCAGGAGATAACCCTTTACTGGTTGAGAATCTAGTGTTGTGCTGTCTGGAGGATCCGGTGCCTTGCTTCGAGGAACCTACTCGTTGCTTCGGGGCGTGCTCCGAATGGAAAGCCATTTTATCGATGACCTGTCAAGAAACAAAAAACCCGTGAGGTCCAAGGCGGCTAGCGCAGTGTACTTTGTCGGCCATGTAAATCTACTCTACAACTAACTTTTCAGACGAAACTGAATGTCCTTTTTGCCCTTTTTAGATATATCTTTAACCGTTTATTTTGTTTTGTAGCCTAAATCATGCCTTTTTGTCTTGCTCTTTTTATGAAGTTTTATTTCCAATTATAGCGAGAAATTTTAAAAAACCCTAAAAATGGACTTTGACTCATATTATGAAGTTTACAAACCCTAAAATGGATTTTAACGTATATGATGAAATTTGAAGACTCCAAAGTGGATTTTGGTGTATATTATAAAATTTGAAAACCCTAAAAATGAATTTGATGTTTATTATGAAATTTGAAAACCCTAAAAATGGATTTGATGAATTAGACGGGTTTTGGAAACCCTAAAATGGATTTTGATAAATAACATGAATATTTGAAAACCTTAAAATGGATTTTGATGAATAACATGGGTTTTGAAAACCTTAAAATAGATTTGAGATTCTGCACGAATTGGTTTTTCGCTCGGAGTTTTTACTGCAGGAGTTTTAAAGTCTCTCGGAGATCTATTTTATCATACCGAAGTTACAAAAACTCTTTAATGGATGACTTTGCCATCTGATGCTATGCTCAAAAGGTTCTTAAACACACTAAAGCCTTTAAGGTCATTTAGATGTTTAAGAAACAGGAGCTATTTTCATGAAAACAAACTTTTGAAAAAAAAATCTCTGAAGAAGATGATAAAGACGATAAAACAAAAAATTTGAAAACCCGAAAATTTACAGGCAAACCCTAAGTTGTTTTAATCATCCCTGTTTCTAGCGCCAAACTGTACGAGTAGAAAATCTGCATAGGTACTCGAGGTACCACATCCATCAGATCTACTCGCACATACAGTATTTAGTTGTGGTTTGCAGTCCGAAGACAGTTAGAGCAGCATCGAAGATGCAATGAACAGAAATTTAAAGCTAAGTAAGGCAATAAGAATAAGATATAAGAAGACTTTCTGTGTATTGCTACTGCTGAGATTACATGAATTAAACCCTAAGGAACCAGAGGAGATTACAAACCTAATCTCTCTCGCCACTTAGGCTCAACCAAACAAGAATCCAACCCTTACAACGTTTTCCAAGCTCGCCTTATATAGGCCGAGCTTGGGTGGTTTACAGCTAATAAAGACAAAAGACTCAATCGTGGTGGTGTCAGTTTCTGTCGAGTAAGGCGGTTTAAGCACCGAGGCTAAATCCTGGGCTTCGGTCCTTCGACGTAATCCGAACTCTTTCCCTCCGAGTCTTTTACTTCGCTCTGGTGTAGCTTCTTTTCCTTTATCAGCCCGAGACATTGCTGCCACTCTTCTCGGTGTGGTTCTCTCGGCATGATGATGTGCCTTGGATGCGAGACACGTGGTCCGACGGGTTTTACCCCCTACAGTAGTGGTGGTGGTGGTGGCGCTGGTGCCGGTAGTAGTGGTGGTGGCGGCACTTTGAATAGTTTAACAACTAATCTAAGTTTAGTTAAACTAATCTGATTCATTAGTTCTAATTAAATAGGGATATTTTGGTATTTAAGAAAATATGTCGGATAAGGGGTTTAAGAAAAAGCTTAGAAATAGCTCTATTTTGTTTTATTATCCGGTCCCCTGATCGTTTCCTTCGGCCCCCAAATCAGCCTTTTTATCTTGAACAACTAATTTTACATTTCCTGTGTTCAAATTCTGAATAAAGGTTATGATTTTCAGCAATAGCTTTGTTTTCTTTCTTTCTGCAGGCTCTTTTTCTTTTTTGCTCCCCTTTTGAAGGGTTTTACTTTTGCTGTCAGTTTTGGTAAGCCAATACCATTTTGTTTCAGTGGCTATGAATGTTAGAGATGTCTGGGCTATATGAAACTATGATCATTAAGATGGTATATCGCCTAATGGTTCTCTCTCGAAGCATTAACCTTCAATCTTCAACCGTTTGTTGATCGGCGTTGTTTCACACTCAATTTCCACATCTTCAGCGGCTTCAGTAATGTTTTCCAGCTTATTCGGCATGTTCGTCTCTTCACTCATCAAGTCATGGTCATGGGTTTTACGTTGGAGATCTTTGATGACTTCCATCAGCTCTGTGTTTACCTGTCACAAACATGGCTAATACTTGGTACCCTGCACTCTTTGCAAAGTAAAATTTCAACCACAAACATATTAAACAGATCCGGTTGTGGCCATGCAAATAAAGAACTTTTAATACCTGGAAATTTTGAAGGAACTCTGATAAGTCTGTAGAACCCAACGGGCACCTCATTATTATCTTTTGTGCTCGGAGAGTTTTCCCTTGACATGACCTCTCTATAACCGAAGTTTTACCAACAAAAAAGGCCTCTAGTCAATGCTTGCAGAAGTTGTGAGCACAGGAAGAGACATCAGTTGCTGTCAAAGTTGACCCTTCAACTCTGCTTGACCATGAAGCATGAAAGAAGCTTAGAATTGACTTATGCAAAGACCAATATAGTAGCGATAACTTTGTCCGCAAAGGTGAGAGAGAAATAGACAGATCAAACCTCTAAAAACTCTTAGCTCTAACAGACGCATTCTGCGCCTTTTACCCTTCTTTCCTGGCTCTCTTGCAGTCTTCGAGATTACCTGTCCGCACAAGATTTTTACTGGCAGGTGGAGGCTTTTCCATTTCCAGCAACTTTCTTCCTCCTGAAAGACGAAAAAAATCAGAATTTTTCTTTTGTAATCATACATAAAAGACTTCAAAAAATTTCCCAAAGGATAACATGCACTGCACTAAGCTGTAAGAAAGATCGAAAAGTAAGATAATTTGAGACGAGAAGAGGACTTTACACATAACAAATGACTTTAAGCTGCAAGGAAAGTAGCAATATCTGAAAGGATAGTTATGTTGGAAGCTCAAAAGAAATAAGTGGAAATAAGACAGCAATACAACTCTCATCACAATCCCAGGAGGGACCATCCATGTTCTTAATAACAGGAAAAAGGTCTTGGACGGTTCCCATGTTCGTCACTAAGAACAATATTGCAGAGAGTAAGTAATCACTAAACAACCATGGATTCCAGAATTAATTGGAGAAAGAGAAATATGATGAAAAGAAAAATAGAGAACCTAGTCCATGGAGCAGACAAAGAGATACCTACTCATCAAAATAAACCCTGAAAATTAAATTACTCACTAAGTCCATGCCAGACTAGCCCGAAGAAAAGACATGTGCCCAGTGATAATAAAGCTTGCAAACAAGAGAAACACCAAACCTGAATCCCAACTATTTTCCACAATTTCTCAATTCTATAAATACCATCGTATCATAACCCAGTTATTTTTATTTTCTGGACCATAAGAAGAGTGCTTGTCCTTGAGTGAACTGAAAATTAAAAGATGCTTTAAAGTGGATAAGTTATTTCAAGCCACCAGTAAGTGACACTTACTAATAGTTTCAAACTAAACTTGTGGTGCTACATCATCGACATCCATCTGTCCTGAGTATAGACTCTAAAACAAAATACTCCGGTACCAAAGATACACTCTATTAACTTAATTTAGTTCCTCCTAAAAATATTTACACCCAAAAAAAAAGGTACGATTTTCTCAAAGAGCCATAGCTAGCAGTAGAAATTTTCATCTTAGGAGAATGCACATGTAGGCTGTGTCAGGATATAGCGCATTGACTTATCTGGAAAGTTAATAATTTAGATAAGCGGCTCAGAAGGCTAGCATAATTATCAATTGATGGTATGACAAACCTGTTATTATTGTTTCACATTTAACAACGTACATCGAACAAGTTAATTTTCCAATAAATGAGACAGGAGATTAAGTATAGATTATACCTTACGACCCGGACTGGATAACCTTTTTGGCAACTCATACGCAGGGCTTCATTCGATTTCTTAAACTCTTCAGATGTTTGGTCTTTGCTTGTGCGTGTATTTCCACCGAGGTCTCTTCCACCACTGTTTACCAGACAAAGTATTTTATTATTAACTTAACCAAAGAATATATACAATGGTAACATGAAAGGCAAGAATATAATAAAACAAAAGGGCAAGTAGTATAAAAGTTTAACCTTCCTGTGTAGAGGAACCAGTCTCCATGGTCTTCATCATCAGCATACCCTCAAGATTGAATGACGGATTGTGAACCATGCTTGGACAGTCCAGCAATTCCAGCAACAAGAGGAAGGTGGACTCGCCTGTATTCTAACCTATCCTCCCAACATTCTCCTACTAAGGACTCCCTGATTTATTTTAGGGTCGTTGACAGCCAGTATAGGTCCAAAATGGTCTTCTAAAATAGTGACGAAGATCTTTCCACCGGAAGCATATGGCAACTACCAGAGCGGAATTTATCCTTGGATTTTTATTAGATCAGGCGACATTTCTTTGGCGGCTAATTCACCAATCTCAGGCATTCCATGAATCCAGGGAGCACTTAATAACAGTTTCCGCATAACTACATCCGGCTTCATTGGCATTGTCCGTATCATCTCATGAGCTTCTTCCAAGAGCCCCGCTCGACAGTCGACCCAAAAGATCAACCATTGCTCCAAGATGTTCAATCTCAGGCTCAATTGAGTAGTTCCTTCTCATTGGATCGAAAAACCAACGACCTTGTTCGACCAGTCCACAGTGGCTACAAGCAGATAGGATTCCGACAAAGGTGATAGAATCTACTTTGATGGCTTCTCTCTCTAAACGGGTAAAAATTTCGATTACTTCCCGAGCAAGTCCATTAGCTAACCCTGTAACATCGAAGTCCAAACAGATATATGCTGCATTCAGTATAAAATTGAGCTCAACCTGTTTTTCTATCATCAAAGAGTGAACCCATTTCCCATTACTAATAGCTCCAAGTCGACCACAAGCCGTAGGTACTGATGGAAAAATAAACCCATCTGGTTCAATACAAGAACTAAGCATTCGATGATATAAACTTGCAGCCTCTTATAGACGGCCATGTCTAACGCAACCCTCGATCATTGAGTTCCATGTAACAACATCTCTATAAGCTGATTCGAGAAACGCCTGGTTTGCACTATCGAATTCCTCCGTCCTCAAATAGCCTGCAATGCCTACATTCACACAAAGAAGTAACAAGAGATGGGTACTACATTTCTATCATCTGATAAGACTGTGCAAGCTTCAAGTGCATAAGAAATGGTTCGATAATCAGGCAAGAGAGAACATGATGAGCCTACAAATGATTTGATAATCCAATGAAGCTCGGATTATGAAGTGAGTTGCAAAAGTAGCACTAGTAACATACTCAGTAGAAGATGAAGTGCAACATTGTCCGAGGAATCTCAATTTGAAGGGAGTGGAAGAAGTATCTAGTAGTACTAGTGACAGATGCAATAGTAGTCTTTCTCTGCTTGGGATTCAGCACTATAACAAGTTTAATCTCTTGAAGTTTGACAAAAATGAGTGAGATTGGATTGTGTAATACATACCTGATTAACAGCAGAACCCAAACAAAAGTTTTCAGAATAATCAGTAAAGCTAGAGTCTTCTGATCAATGGCAATGGCACCATCAACAATTCAACACCCTCAATTGGTTTTTGATGCTCAAGTTTTGCTGCAATACCACAAACACCTCACTTGAGTCCGTTACCTAATCTTAGAAAAGAAACTGAAGTGAGGGTTTTGGGGAAAGCAGTAAAATTTGAGAACAGCATCACTTCCACTTACTATCTGCAACTTTCTCTAATCATTTTGATAGATAACTTAAGGTAATCCAAGGTAAGGTTTTCACTGCTTTACCTCCATGAACTTTCATAGAATCTGGACTGTAATGAAGGAAACGACTATGAAGTTTTTGTTGAACTGAGAAATTGGGTTTTCAATGAACCAATAGTTCTTTATATAAAGAAAAAGAAGATAACGAAGGAGACAAGACCGGTGAGGCAATAAAGAAGTAAAAAGGTAGACTATATAATGTCAGAATGAAATGAATGCTGAATTAATCCTTACGGACCGAGAGAATCTCGGTCCGTAACCCCTTCCCTCACCCATTCTCGGTCCTTCGCCCCCCCCCCTCCACTTCAGCCTCGGCTCACCAAATTTACAGAAGAAGATGATCTCTAGTCTCTACTCTTTACCCTCTAGATTTATAGGGATAATGAACGGACTTCAGTGCTAGGCAACCACGACTTAGTACTTACTAGTAATGGGGTCCTCGAAGCTGCTACAGGCCCCCCGCCTTTCTCCCTCAGCTTTTCCACCCATATGTTGCTGGATTTTCCACCACAAAATCTCTCCCTCACCCGACAGTGGAGCAGCAGGGGGGTCTCTCCATCAGTTTGGTCCAGTTACGTGTTGACACATCAGCTGGGAGAGAAATCCGGTGGAGAGAGGCGGGGGCGAAAAGCAATTTCGTGGGGTCCTGGGCTAAGCCTTGGCTGAACCTTGAAAAATCTGAGTGTCATAAATCTTGAATCGTGCTTTGAGCCACCCGAAAAATCTGCACCCCCTCCCGCCCACGGAATTACTTTTTAGCCCTTGCTATGAAATGTCTAAGTTATCCCTCAATTAACACTAGAAATTACTAGTATACCTTTTAACTAATTAACCTATATATTCTTAATCCTATCCCTAAAACAAAAAAAAAAACTTCTCTTCACCAAAACAAAACTTCTCTTCTTCATCTTCTTCTTCTTCTTCTTCTTCTCTAAAACCAAAACAACAAAATTCGTCACGAAATCATCGAAACTCGTCGATTTAGGAAAATTAATTGCGTGCATTCTATATAACATGTCGAGGCTGGAAAACAAAGGCTAGAAATCGATCCAAACAGCCACAATCTCCACCGGATTCGGATGAACCCACTCTTGCCCAAGTTCAACGTCAAAATCGAATCAAGCGTGAAAAAGAAGAAGTGGTCGCGATTCGAAGGTAATTTCACAAACCCATTTCATCATATTTGAATATTATGGGGTGTGTATGAATTATTATGTTGTTTCCATTGGTGAATCGAGAGATTTCGTCGAAAAAAACGCACTTTCAGAGCCATATTCGGCCCCTAAAAAAAAACAGAATAGGGGCCGAATGCTCCATTGTTCACGGACACGAAGAGCAACTCGGCCCCTAAATTTTTTTTTTTTTGAGGGCCGAATGTACATTCGGCCCTTAACTTAGTTTTAATTTTGGGGCCGAATATAAATTCGGCCCTTAACTTAGTTTTACTCCCATATTCGGCCCCAAAATTAAAACTAAGTTAAGGGCCGAATGTACATTCGGCCCTCAAAAAAAATAAATTTAGGGGCCGAGTTGCTCTTCGTTTCCGTGAACAAAGGAGCATTCGGCCCCTATTTTGGGTTTTTTTAGGGGCCGAATATGGCTCTGAAAGTGCGTTTTTTCAATCAACAACTAGGATGAAATGGGTTTACAAAATTACCTTTGAATCCCAAAAAAAAAAATCCACTTTTTCTTCTCTCTAAACCCAAAAATCAAACCCAAAAATCTGATTTTCTCTCTATAAATTATCTAAACACTTAATTATATACTTAACTCTAATCTTATTATTAACTCTAATCTAATGATTAGGACTAATCATATGAGGGGTAGTTTGGTATTTAAAAAAGTTGTAAAACTAAAGGGGGGACCAAAATGACTAAGGGGAAGGACCGCGGAAGGGGGTGCAGATTTTTCGCGTGGCTCAAAGCACGATTCCAAATCTTGCTAAGAAGAATATGCGCTGATTTTGGCGCTGCAGACTTTACTTTGGCGCTTCAAAGTAATAAAACCATCCAAAGGGTAGTTATAAGGGATGTCTAAATAGGTATGCAAAGTCTAAATTACCCTTACACATTTAGGTTTAAATTAAAACCCTACCTTTCTATATAATTTTCTTCTCTATTCTTTTTACCACCCCCACCACCTACTACAACTGCCGCCACCACTAACATCATCACCAAAAATAATTGCCGCCGCCACCATAAAAAAATAACTGCCGACAGTCGCCGCCGCCACAAAAAAAAATACGCCCAAAAAAAATTTTACGCCCCAAAAATATGTTTTACGCCTCAAAAATAGGTTTACGCCCCAAAAATATGTTTTACGCCTCAAAAATAAAATTTACGCCCCAAAAAATCTGTTTTACGCCCCAAAATTTTAGCCCCAAAAATATGTTTTACGCCCCAATTGGCCTAGTTACGGCTTGGTTTTGTGTGAGCAAAATGGAAGGAAAAATTACGGTTTATTTTTTGGGGCGTAAAAAATTTTACGCCCCAAAAATATGTTTTACGCCCAAAATTTTACGCCCCAAAAATATGTTCTACGCCCCAATTGGGGCGTTAAATTCAGTTTTTACGCCTTGGTTTTGATGTTGGTACGCCCCAATTCATTTTTTACGCCCCAATTCAATGGTTTACGGCTTGGTTGCATTTTTTTTACGGTTTGGTTTTGACGCCCCAATTCAATGGTTTACGGCTTGGTTGCATTTTTTTTTACGGTTTGGTTTTGACGCCCCAATTCATTATTCATGCCCCAATATTTTGTTTCACGGTTTGGTTGCATTTTTTTTTTTTTTACGGTTTGGTTTTGATGTTTACGGTTCACATTTTTGTGAGCACATTCCAAAATGTTTACGCCTTGGTTTGGTAGGCGTAAAACATTCTAGGGCAAAACTAGGGCATCTTTTACGCCTTGGTTTGCAAGGCGTAAAATCTTTTACGCCTTACTTCATGAAGAATCACAAGACGTAAAAACTAGTTTACGCCTCGGTTTCATATGAAATCCAAACCGTAAAACCAACTGGTGCGAAAAAAAACAGCCCCAAATCGATGATTCTAACCTAAAAAACAATGAAAACATGATTGAAAACATGGGGTTTGTTCAGAATTGTTTATGGTTCGAGGGAGATCCTAATTTGAGGGAGATCAGAAGTGGTTATGGTTTATCGTCACTGGTAATTCAGAGAAGAAGAATGGGTTTTAGGGCTGCGATGGTGGTGGCGGAGCTATTATCAGGGGTGGTGGCGGGGTGGTGGTGGCGTTGGTAGTGAAGGAGGAGAAGAACATGGTTGTTTGTTAGCCTATTTTATAAGAGTAAAACTGTCCATTTTTATAAGGGGTTTTTGGTTTTGATTCCCGATGACCCTATTTTGTCACCCTTTGAAGCGCCAAAGTAAAGTATGCAGCGCCAAAATCAGCGCATAAGAAGAATACCCCCTGGGCCATGGCCCATGGTGTGGCAATAATCAACTTGTGATTTTAGATGTTAGCAATTTGCTCAAGACTCAAGAGCATGAAAAATTCCATGAAAAAGTACTTTTTGCCTGGCTAGGGGCATATTTATGTTGGGGGCATGGGTTTTTGCACCAAACCAAGGTTCCATTACAAGGGGTGATTAAATGTGGTGAAAATATTAAGTTATTCCTATTTAATTAATCTACTACTGATACTTAAGTCCCCACATACCCACCCCATCAAATTCTCTCCTTTCTTTCTTCTACTTTTCTACACCAAAAAAACTCAAAAAATCTTAACAACTTAAACTTAGAAAATTCGAATCCAATTAAACTCGAAATTTTTCATCGCGGATTCAATTCTTCTTATTCTCTGCAAACATGGACAATGCGAAGGAGAAACCACTAGCTCATTACAAGAAGAAATCGAAAGCGAACTCAAATTCAACGTCAACAAACAAAAAACGTGTCGAAAAAGAAGATAAATAACCGGATAAAAAGAAAGAAAAAATGAATAGATTGAGAAAGTAAGTTACTTGAATCACCCATACTTTACTTTTTCTATGATTTTGATTGATTTTGTATGTAAAAACCCCCAAAATTTTCATTTACAATAAAAAATTCGTCATGGTTGTGGCATCGACCGTGACGATTTTGTAGTTTCAGAATTCAATTTATGAACATTCGTCATGGTCAACTGAAAGCTTGGCGACATTGTGTCTGCAACTAAAAAAATCTCATTTTCATGGAAGAAATCATCGTAGTTATTATTTCTACCTTTACGATTGTGTCCTTTGTAAATTTTAAAGAGAAAGTCTGAGTTAGTCACCAAAATAACATTTGTAATTATGACCAATTTTACCCTCCAAATCATGCCCACTTTCCAATATATGGACAAAAACGTAATGGTTTTTTGACTAAAACTATGACGACCTTTTACTTTTACTTTAATAGTCTTCAAGAAAATTTATGAACCTTGACGACTCTAATGTGTTTGTTAACAATCACCATGATCGATTGTTTTACCGTGATGATTATGTGTATTCATTGCTCGTGTTCTTTATTTATGTTGTTTTGTTTAAGCTAAAAGAAAACAAGAAGGGAAAAATTCAACTTCCCAATCCCCCTTCAAAACCACTTCGCCATGAAAAGTACTTAGTAGCGGGACCATTTCGTGGTCTTACTACCAATTAGGTACCGGTTCTAACCCGCAAGCCAAACCCGGGTGGCACTTCTTCTCCTTCAGTCCCCGAACTTGATGGCAATCATCAAGATAATGGTGATGATATTCGAGACAAAGTAATTCAAGGTGACAATGATGATGATTTTGAAGAAGAGAACGAAGGTGACAACGACGATGATGATGAAGAAGATAATGATAAAGAAGGTGAAGCCATATGGACAAAGAAGGTGATATTGAACAAGACGAAGAAGGTTCTGGTGACAATGAAGGTGAGGATTGCAAAGAAGGTGTTGGTGAAAATGAACTTGTGGAAGGCAATGAAGGTAATGGTAATGGAGGCGAAGGTGAACAACCTAAAGGCAATGAGGGTAATGGAAATGGCGGCGAATCAAAATAGCCTAAAGGAAAAAAAAAAGTGATACGCACATTCCCCCACCACACTTGATGTTAGAAAAAGGACCTCAAGGGTTACTTATGAATGGTGGAAAAGTTCTCTTTGGTTACAGTGATTCGTGGGTTTGTACCATCTACTCCACCATGGTAATAACATCAACATATTTTGTTAAACTAGATTGTGTTTGTCCCTTGGTTAATTGTTAATATATTTTATTGTGTTTCTATCTTTTAGGATTATAAGAATGTCACACGTCTTCTGAGGCGCCAAACTTCAAATTTTAATATGAGGAAATGGGATATCAAAAAGGAATGTGTTCGGGTCAAACAAATTGTGGGAAATTCTTGTATGTATCTTGTTGTACATAAATCGGTCGTGAACTATGACATAGAGACAGTGTCGGCAGTCTGTGAGAGGTATTATGGAGAAAGGACGCCATGCTTTTCCCGTTCGTCGAGATGACGATCACTTCCGACGATGCTGAACTGACCCTAGACCTCGCAAGTGAAGGGAAATCCACCAGTGAAGGGTACAACGAAAAATTCGACTGGCCGACAATTGATGGATTATGCAAGAAGTTGTTTGGGTGGACTTCTGCGGAAGCAGGCTCTTTCTTCGTTAAAGAAGCAAAAAATGGTCCAAGAAGAGGGAGATCAATCTTGTGAAACTGAGAGAAATGTATCAAGGAAACATTACTAAAAAAGGATGAGGTGGAAGTCAACGCTTCGACAACGGCTTATTTTTTTTACGGCTTTGCCACATGTATATTCCCCTCTTATGCCGGAAACAGAGTCAATGTGAACTTCTTGCAGCTATCGGTCATTTGGATGAGATTGTAGAGTACTCATGGGGACCGCGATTGTGTCACACCTGAGCACGGAGCTGAGATAGGTATCAAGGAACAAAACCTCACAACTCAATGGTAACATAGCTCTATTGTATGTAATTAATCTTTTTTGTTTGTAACTTTAACTTGTCAAATTATAGGTAACATCGATTTATATAAATGTGCTATTGATGTTTACACAAGTGTGGATATACGACCAGTTGATGAAAGATCGTGACAAGTAGAAAGTGAATGAGAACTGAAACCAGGATAACCGAGAGGGCACCGGTATATCTTCAGTGAAGGACAAGATAAGGGCAAGAAGAATTGGCTTTTAAAGGTCCAAGAGAGGTTGGACAACATGAAGGAAAACGAGGTGGTTTTTAACCCCTACAAGGAGGATAGAGAGGATACAGGGAAGATTAAAGACAGGACACGCCCCTCTTTTTATGAGGGCCCCTTATTTTACTCCTAGGATACAAAATGCATGCCCCTACAACATCCATGCGGCAACTTGGGTTTATACAAGAAAGTCCTGAAGACGGTCCCAAACATTATGATGGTGGTACAAACATACTAGTATATGTAGAGGATTGTACCAGCCACGCAAAATCAATTACGGTTGTTTAGAAGCCACAGTCATAGCTTCGTCATTGGGATACACGTCATATACATGTAGTATTCAGTTATATGTGGGATGTGATGGTACAAGGTTATGAGTCATCTAAGGATTACATTCAATGGTACTACTGTTGGAATCATGATCGTGTAATACGTACGGAAAATGTTGCCCAGCGTGGTCGGAATAACTCTTCTTTATCTTTCAATTGATGCTTCTACCTTATACAAGTTATGCGTAAGTTTTTTGCCTGTCATTTGTTTGCTTTTTCAAATTGTATATACCCAACTTACGTGATAATCCTGATAATAGAATGAGCGGTTGGAAGTTGTGTTAAAGCCACTGAAAGACAAGTTAGACCACATAGAGTGCATATCTCCTGTAGAATTGAGCCTTCATCTTGACCACCTAAATCACTTGGATGTACCTGAGACGAGCGGCATGTTTAAAAAATTAGTCAACGCAAGAAAGAGGGTTTGGTCTTCAACGAGGAGAAAGTGCTAAACGATCTCGGGGCTAAGGTCGTTGTCGTTGCGAAGGGGAGGAGAGTGGTTAGTTTTCAATTTTTTCGTTCTTGGTTTTCACTGAACAATCTCAAATACTTTTGTGCAATGTGTAGTAGGATAATACTATGGTTTGGTATGTTTATTTAGGATTTTTTTCGTAGTTTGCTCCTAACACATTAGAAGGTTTGGAAACAAAATTAGATTAAATGGAAGTATGAATTTGTTTTTTTTTATTGTCTTGGTACGTATAAATTAAAGTCGTCAAGGTAAATTGCATTTCCATGACATTATTATCAACTTACCAGACGATTTTACTTAGTCGTCATGGTTGTCAAAACACCATAAAGATTTTGCAGGTCGTCTTTTAAGCCTAGAGATGTAGCTCTGGGTCGTCATGATTTTTCAAATACCATGCTGACTCTGATAATATTAATAATTAACCAGACGATTTTACTACTTAGTCGTCATGGTTGTCAAAACACCATGACGATTTTGCAGGTTTTTTGTTAAGCCTGGAGATGTAGTTGTGGGTCGTCGTTGTTTTTCAAATAGCATGACGACTCTTACAGTATTATCAACTAACCAGGAAATTTTATTACTTAGTCGTCATTGTTCGATGCCGTTTGCATGACGACTGTTACCGAGTTGTAATTTTCGAACCCTCCACCATGATGATTTGTACCAGAATGTGTAGTCCTTGGGGTTATATCCAAATAATTTTTCATTGAGATAAGTGCGTTACCTAAACAAAAGCAAAGTGCATTACACCATTTCACTTCTTCTAGTAGGAAAGAAGATTACATCATTTCATTTCTTCTAGTAGGAAGCACACCAATTTTTAGTAAGAAAGTACACCACTTACTATTCGTCGTTGTTTGTACCTAAAAGTCGTCTGGTTTAGGATACTAACATACAAGATATAAAGGATACGGAGTACTAGAGTTGACTCAGTATGAAGGGTGGTAAATGATAAATTATATAAATAGTTGATAATACTATTAATTCAAGGTAGTTGGTTAACAGAGTTATAGCCAAACATTTATATAAAGAGTATCAATGTTACCAATAGATTAGTTTTAGTCTTTATGACTTTGAGTAATGGATACAAGATGATTCGGTTGTAGGCCTTTGGTTGAGTCCCTTAGTGGTTGTTAGGACATCCTTCGGTCAAACCCACTAGCGTTGGTATGTCAAGCTAGTTGTCAGTTTTAGGTGTCAAAACTCAATTCTTGATTTAGCCTACTAGAGTTTAGATTTCAGAATTGGGATATAGACAAAGTAGTAGAGACCTTGAAGACGAAGACTGTGAAGACAGAGAAGACATCAATTATTCTTCATCGACAAAAGGTTAGTAGGAGTTATGACTTTTATGGAAATTCTTTTATTCTACTTTCTCTATTCTTTCGAAATATAGTCGACTACTTTAGTAGTGATAATAGCGATTGAGATCGTATTCTTGTGTAACGTGGCCTTGTGTCATGACCAGTGTTTGCTCCCACAAATATTGTGAGTACAAGAATGAATGAGACAGACTCGGTGCCATGTGTCCATTACAATGGTTTGCTTGCAAACTGTTAGTTGGATATGGATGAATCTAAAGGAGTACTCTTGAGCAAAGAGTCCATGGATTACAGCTGAGGACGTACACACGTCCAAGTTCTGGCTAAGCCCAGTACTTCCAGCGAAATCCAGATTTGACGAAATCGACAGGCGGACGGTTCACGAACCGGTTCGCAAACCAGAAACTCGGAAATCTTCTGAGTTCCAAAGTGACTGAACATTTCGCGAACCTGTACGCGAATCCAATGTTGGTTACTTTGCTGGTGTCGGATTTAGTGGATATTCTTTCAGAATTTCACTTGAGTCAAACTCTAAACTCCTTTATCTCTTAGGTGGACTTGTATATCACATAAATATCTTTTGTGGTTCATCTAACGATCCTCAATGAGTCAATAAGATAAGATTATCTCTGGTCTGTTGGATTCTATCTTGAAGTGTTTTTGAGCTAACAAAACACTTGGCAGATAATGATAGAAAGAATTCCAATTGAGATTAATCTCTATTACTTGGTTATCAAGTTTAGGGTTTCCTTAACTTGTGGGACAAGTAATTGATTGCTTTATTCCAAA
>JAJJMA010103132.1:0-10495 GCA_023529015.1 Papaver nudicaule | reverse complement strand
ATATAATTAAAGCACCAAGTAGTACGTTATCCAATAACTGTAGAGTTTAACTCCAAAGTCCCAACTTTGTAGAGTTGATCCCCAAGATCACAACTCCAGTTATTAGAGTTTGGATATTGATTTTTGAGATCGTCCAAACTTAAACCATAAGACTCACAAGTCAAAAAGAAAAGTTGGTAGTATTTCGGTACCCCTCCTTTTTCAGTGGTTCCCAGTCGTGCTATGGTTTTATCTCTTAAAATGTCCGTCCCCCACTCATACTACTAAGCTGAGTATTTATAGGATAATCTTGGCGGTCCTCAGATCTTCGTGTTCACACCATGTGGGGACCTCATATCTTCTTATTCAGTGCGGTCTTTGTGCCTTGAGGGTGCGGCACCTTGCTTTCTTCTAGGGGAAGTCTTATCTTGAGTGAGATAATTCTATCGTTGCTCCATTGGAAAGCTTACACGTGGACTCCGTCTGTCGTTGCTCCACTAGATAGCTTACACGTGAACTCCGTCATTTGACTGCCTCTGACCGAGTCATTAATGTGGGTAGTTGGGTGTTCCCCACTCCAGACAGTTGTCTTGTATGTCTAGTCTAATCAACTTAGTCGTGGATGAATCTCAGCCTTTCACCTTACTCGGGATGGGATGGGGGTGACTCAGATCTAGTTTCGGTGGTGCTTGTCTACCTTACTATCTTGTTTCCTCTTCCCAGATACTTACACATGGATGGTAGTTAATTGGTATCTAAATTTTGCCCCTGTCAGTTACCCTTCGGTTTTGGGTGACCCAAGGGTAGAATGGTAATGACACCCTTGCATGTTCTCCACGTTGCACTTGGTACTCCTAGATCCGCGGCAGTTTATTACTCTTTTAACTTTTCTTTAGAGCAAGCACTATGGTGGCATAAGCCATCTCTATTGAATAGAGAAAGGGGATGGCAGAAATGTCGAAAAAATGGCAACCACTGTGGTCTTAGCTATTTCGAGATGGAAATCGGATTTCCGTAAAAAAAATTCTGCGGAAATCCAATTCCCGCACAGTCAAAGCTTGACTTTTGACCGGCGGAAATCCGATTTCCGTAAAGAATAGGTTTCTATACAGAAAACCCTGCGACCTGAACTTCATTTCTCACTACTTCTCCACTCTCTCTTCTTCACTCAAAGAAAATAGAGAATCAGCCCCCTTTCGATTTTGAAGATAACCAGTTAGAATTTTTCCGTGATATTATAAGGGTTTACTAACATTTCGAAGGCGATTCTGTTGCATCATTCAATTTGAATTTCATCCACAAGGTTAGTAAATCTTATCTAGGGTTTATACAATCCAATTTTAATTTGATTATCATGATTCCTTTGATTTTAGAATGAATCGTTAAAATCCATTGATTCTTTGTTGTTGTATGGTGTATTTTTGATTAATGCTTGTGGTATTGAAGTAGTTTTGGTGTTGAATGTATAAATTGACTTAAAATTCATGCTTGTAAAGGTGCAATGAGTTTGATCCGTGGGTGTTTGAATGCGAAATACGGTCTCAATTTTGCTTCATCGAGTGATGATGATGAAGAAATTATTTTACTCCATCGCATGGTAGAATTGGATGCCCGGAGACATAAGCTTAGACAACCGGTGCCTATCCAAGTGGAATCACGCCAACACCTATGGCGTGATAGAAAGAGAGCTGATGCTCAAATGATGTATGATTACTTTACAACTGGTGGGACTTATACTCCAAGATAATTCAAACAACGTTTAGGTATGAGTCGAGGTTTGTTCGAGAAAATTCTTTTCAAACTTTGTGAAGAGGATGAAGAATGGCCACAACATCTAGATGCAGCTCGTATTCCGGAACATTCTCCTCACATGAAGATGGTTGCTGTGATGAAATCTTTATGCAAAAGTATTGCTGCTGATAGTCTAGATGATTACACTCGTATGGGTGCAACCGCAACATATTACTATGTAAAGAGATTTTGTGCCAACATATGCACCATATTTGGACCTAGGTACCTGCGAGAACCTACTACCAAAGATGTTAGAAGGTTGCTAGCAGAGAATGCCGCCCGTGGATTTCCTGGAATGCTTAGTAGTGTGGATTGTATGCATATGAAATGGAAGAATTGTCCAGTTTCTTGGCAAGGAATACATAGAGGGAATGAAAAGGTTAGTACTTTGATATTAGAGGCGGTGGCTTCATATGATTTATGGTTTTGGCATGCCTTTTTTGGAATGCCCGGCGCAAACAATGACTTGAATGTTTTGGCCCACTCTCCCCTTTTTGATTCGCTTCTTAGTGGTTACTCTCCTCCGGTTAACTATGTCATCAATGGACACCAATACAACATGGGTTATTTCTTAGCTGATGGTATCTACCCGAGGTTGAAGACAATTGTACAAGCTTACCCAGTAACACTAGACATTCCGGAATATGTTAGGTTTAATAGGTACCAAATGGCCAAAAGAAAGGATGTTGAACGTGCTTTTGGAAGTCTTCAGGGTAAATTTAAGATTGTTGGTGAACCATGAAAGTATTGGAAGAAACATGATTTGAATTTGATTATGAAATGTTGCCTTATTTTACACAACATGATCATTGAACATGAACGCCGAGATGCTGAATGGGCTGCAGTTGTTCTAGAATTGAATCGGGTACCAACAGGCCCCACCAATCACTACTCGAGTCTTCAAAATGAAGAATATTACCACATGTTAAGAGCTGATCTTATCGCTCACATCTTTGCACTCCCTGGAAGAGGTGAAAGAATAGACTTTGACTCAGATCTTAGTAGAAGTGATTCGGAATATACAACTCCGAGTTCAGACTGTTACTCATCTGTAGACTCTATTTTTTCTGAAGATGATGTGAGTGTAGACTTTGTGCTCTCTGGAGATGATGATGATGTGCTCTCTGGAGATGATGATGAAGCAACAGGGGGTGGTTTCGAAGCAACTAATGGTTCTGAAGCAACATGGGGTGGTTTTGAACCAACTAATGGTGTTGAAGCAGCAGGGGGTGGTTATGGAGCAGATGATGGTTATGGAGCAGATGATGAGGTAATTGAACCCCTTGATTAGTACTATGTTGTAACTTCCTTTCCAATTGAATTATGTTTTAATTTTTATCTGGATTTGAATTACTGTTAGTTATAAATCTTATCAAACCATTTATATTAGAAAGGAAATTTTCAGTAACTAATAACGTAAATTTAAACATCCGCTCATTCGAAGGTGTTCGTTACACTTTTTAAGAGGAAAATTACGAATGATTATTCCTTAAAGGAATTACATTGACATCTAATTACTTGAATAACTAATAAGTGCAATGGTAATGTGTTCATAATACTTCGAAGGTTTTGAGAAAATCCTTTAGCTCATGGTAATGTGCTTCGTACTCGAATTCCTTTCCTTTACCTTGTTTCCATACCTTCAAAGTCCTAGCATAAACTTCATCCTCCGTAACATCTTTCCCAAGAAAATCTCGGGCCAATCTCCCCAAGTGCATAAAATCATGAACGTTTTGACGTATTTTCCACCATCGGTCTGAGAGGCCTCTTACATCGCGCACATATTGGTTTTGAAACTTGAAGTCATCTTCGATATAATTAAACAGGGAGCTCCACTTGACAGTACCACGACTTTTTTGTAATCCATAATAGTGGATCACGTCTTTACAAAGACGTAGATCTTCTTCCAACGTAAATGGAGCGAAGCTTGGTTTCTTTCGTGTTGATGGTGGAGGAGATAATGGTTTTTGAGATGGAGAACACGTATAGTAGTACTGATGAACTAGCTTATCAGTCATGTTTCGATAACGTCTACGAGGAGGAGATGCTGGAGGAGGTGTTGAGATGGATTCATTTGGTTTGCGTAGTAAAGATAGTATCTCTTGTGGTGATCGAGTTGGCCTCCTGGATTCATTTGACGATGAGCTTGACATTGTAGATTGATTGGGATACAGGTTTGGGAAGAAGTTTTGGGGAGAAGGTTTAGGAAGAAGGTTTGAGAAGAAGAGTTATCTATGAAAATGAATGTTTGTGAAAGAGTCTATTTATAAAGATGAGTACCCAACGGATAGTTTTTTTGAATTTTGAATTTTGGGGATTTGCAAAAACTAGCCGTTATGAGGTGTAAAGAGAGTGTAAGAACAACTTTTACTCGATTAAAATGACACAAGTAAAAAAAAAATAACCCAACTAAATTTTTCATTAATGGAAACAACAACTACAATGGAATAAGTTTTCCTTAATTGAAACAACAACTACATTGCAAATATGAAAATAAACAACAACTAATCTACTAACATTGCTCTAACTTTCATAATTGAAACAACAACCAAATTGCAACTACAATCCATAATCATGTCCGGCGGCGATTGCAACAATCCTTTCATAAAATTCCTCAAACTTGAATGGTCGATGGTTGAGGCCATAAAATTGTGACAGCTCGTACGACCAATTGTCGGCGTGATGCATTTCTATGCCTCCGGCGAATAGCATTCATAATTCTTACAAAATCCAAGATAACTCTACTAATTAATGTCCATCGGTTGTTAATTCCATTTTGATTTCTACCTCTTGGATTATTTGTGGCTTCCACAAACAAACTAAAAACATGACTCCAAAACGGCGTCTCTCCTAGTAGCCCCTCAACATTTTCCATTGATACACGAATGAAAGAATTAATAATAGCACGATCTTCAAACTCGGTATAATTAGTCGCCATATCGATTTTGTGATGAAAAAAAATTGAAAATATGAAGGGAGAAAGAAGGAATCAATGAAAACGAGATTGATTGGGGTGGATTTGTCAAAGAGAGTGAATTTTCTTATATAGAAGAGATCCCAATGGATAGTTTTTTTGAATTTTGAAAAAAGAGTCGTTGGGGATCTGACGATCATGAAAAAATAGAAAGATGGATGGTTAGATGTTGAGGTGTAGAGGGGGTGTAAGGAAAAAAAGGTCAAACGGTAATATTTACGCGACGGAAATCCAATTCCCGCATGACTTTTGGGCGGAAATCGAATTTCCGTAAAAAGTTTTCTGCGGGAATTGGATTTCCGCCCTGCGGGTATTGGATTTCCGCCTCGCTTCTCTATTGCTATTGCCTGCTACGGATTGATAGCAGGCAATAGAGAAGTCCATCTCTATGTCTATTCAATAGAGAAATTTTGCACCATAGTAGTTGCATTTCTCTATTCAATAGAGAATTCTCTATTAATAGGGAACCATAGTGCTTGCTCTTATATAAAAAGTGGACTTTACATAGTAAAGCATTTACTTTCATTTCTTGTTCTTCTTCTACATTCTCAGGGTCTTACTCAGTCCTTTTTAGGAAAATATTTCCCCTTTTTTGTTTTCTTCTTCTTTAAAGCTACTGCCATTTTGGTTCCATTTGCTGCTACCATTTTCTCTGTTTTTACTGCAGCTGCTACTGTTGTTTGACGTTGATCTTTTTGTTTGAAGGTAAGCTTTTTTCAATGTTTTAATCTCTTGTTTATTTCCATATAATTCCATGGATTGCTTTGATTTTGTTGTGGTGAGTTTCCATATTTACAATCCATCAGTTCCTGAGTATTTCAATTGATTTCCCCATTTGTTAGATGATTTTATGGTTTTTGGCCGAAATTAGGGTTTTGGATTTTGCCCTAATATTTGCTTTTTTCATACTGCTTGCATGCGTGCTTATGATTACTTTTAGATTTGTTGTTGTAGTGTTGCTTTGAATCTGCTAATATGATCACGATTGTTTTTGTTTTGTGATTGCGTTGGGTGTAATTGCCTAGTTCCATATATGGTTATTACCGTATGCTTTTGTATGAGTACCATCTGTGCCGCACTCCTTCGATATTTGCTGGTGTCTGAGCGATGAGAATTATGGAAGAGAACACGTATACAAAAGTATATATACTTGCCCCTGTTCTCTGTCATAATTACCATCCTGCGTCAGTGCTCCTTGAGTCTATATTGACTTAGACCTTTCTATCTTATTTAGATTTTCTTTGCGGGAATGTTGACTCAGGCTTTTGTGTCTCAGTGATGACTTCTCCTAAGAAGGGTGAGAAAAGAGAACCTAGAAAGCTGAGGTCCTCTACTGCTGAAGTTTCTGAATCTACCAGGGGTGATGCTGGCACATATCCTCCTAAAAAAGGCGAACCAGTCCATAAAGTTGCAAGAATTGATAAGGCTCCTACTTCTTAAGATGCTGGCAAGGGCATTAAATCTGTCTAAGGAAAATCTGGGAAATCAGAGCCTCAAAGACAAGCATCCCCGAGTCGTCCTCCTCAACAGTCTTCTCCTAGGGATCCATCTCCTCAGTCTCCATCTCCTCATTCACCTACTCTTGTCCCTGAGTTTTCCCATCAAGGGTCGGTTTTTTAGAGTAAGAAGAAGAGAACTCGTGCTGATTTTGCTTGCAATAGTTATAAGAATACTGATCTTGAAGAGTTCAAGAGAAAACAAAATCTTCGAGGCTTCGATGTTCAGTTCTTTGATCAGGCATAAGGTGACCGTCTTACTCTAGATATGATAAAAAAAACTATGATTACGTTCCTCAGAAGCTGCTGACCATTGTTGGTGCCTTAGAGGCAGGCATGCGTCTGCCTCTGTATGAGAATGGGGATACCTTCTTTTATGATGTTCTTGCCAATATGAATAGGCATAAGAGTTCTTCTTCTTACTCCCATCCTGCCTTCATTTATAATGGCAATTGGTGAGAGTCTTGTCTGAGTGTCGACTGCGTTCCAAAGGTATGACCAAGATGAAGTCTTACAAACCTAAGAAAGAACAGAGGAAATGGTATAATCCTGAGAAATTTAACAAGACATGATTTTATGTCCAAGACAAATAGGGTTTAGTGGAGTGTGGGGCTTAAGAAAGGAAGTGAGGTGCGCCTCTTAGAAGAGCTTGAATGTGGGGTTATTCTTGGTATTGAGAAGAATGATGTGCCCACCGCCCTCTCCAGTAGTGATGTATTGAGGAAGACTCGTGATTTTAAGTGGGATGCAACCCCTATTGAGATATTTGGTCCTTGGGCATTCAGATGGGAATAGAATGACAAGGACCGCACTGGGCCTCCTAGAGACTGTCATCCTCCTCGTTATGGAGACTACTGTGCTTGGGCTTTTAATTTTAAAGGTTTTAATTTTGATTATGCCAAGGTATTCTTGTGTTCTTGTGCTTCATGAGCTTTTAATTTTTGTCTTTCCTTTGGGTATTTTCACTAGCTCTTACTGAGGTTCTTTCCTTTGTTTTACAGAAATCTCCAGAGGGAGTTGAAACCACTTTTGAAGTTGCGGATATGGACAGAGTTGATTGTGCAGAGGATAACAAGGTGAGGGTCACTCTTGACACTTGTAATATCTTAATTTTATCGTTTATTTGTGTATTTTGCCCCTGACTCTTAGCTTGTTTGCATACTTCCCCAACCTCCTAAGAGAGCCAAGCTCTCTGAGGCTGAAGATGATGAAGTTGACAGTCCCTCTGGCGGAGAAGAACATGTTGTTGGTGAGAACAATGAAGATGATGACCAAGATGTTAATGAGAACATTGATGATCTGGACCAGAGTGACGCAGAGGGTGGTGGTGAGAACCAGGATGAGGATCTTGGTGGGGATGAGGACTTGGTGGGTCAGTCCCAATTTAAAGTTCAACAGTTTCCCCTTCATTCTTCTCGAAAGGATGTTAGGAGCTCAAGCCCCTTAGTTACTGAGAATGTTGGTGAAAAAGATAGTGACAGAATTATTTCTGAGAAGAGGCATCCTAAAGATGTTAAGGCTTCCCCTGTGCTAGAAGAGCCTGCTGATTTGTCTTTTGGAAAGGGTTTTGTGACTGTTGCATCTAGCTCTCAGTCTGCAGACTTTTCTCATTTCAAGGTTGCGTCTCATAAAACTCCTTCACCTGTTCTGGTTGGAGCTTTAAGGATGCTATGACTAATGGGGGTGAATCTTCCAGTGAGACTCAAACTGAAGGTCAACGTCAGGAACCTGAGGTTGGGATATTGAAGTCTGTCGAGAAGTCTGTTGGGACGCCGTTTCTTTTGTTAGAGCCCCTCCCCTTCCGGGAAAGCATCAATTGATCTTTCTAAGCATGAAGATGTCTTTCAGTGATGCCTTAGAAATGGTTATTTTTCTGTTCCCTATACTACCCCAAATGTTACTAGCGCAACAGGTAGTGAGGCAGCAGTGCGTGCTCGTATGCGGGTCACTCCTTTTGAGACTGTGAAAGAAAGTTGGGCTGCTGATCCCGTTCTTTTAGTGAAATAGGCTCTTGAGCTCAAGGTTCCTGGTTCCGTTAGTGAAATGGTGAAGATTGCTGATGGTGAGGCATATGGTCTGCCTCCGAACCATCTTGCCTTGGTAATTCTTTGTTTGTCTTATCGGTTTTGGTATGCTATTATTTGTTCTTCATTCATGATGTATCTCTCCTCTAATCGAGTTCAAAATGTTTCTTTCGGGTATCACAGTCCCAGCAGTGTAATTACTTGCTTAGACAACATTTTCAGTACAAGTCTCTTATGCTTGAGAAAGAACTGAATGTTGGGAGGGAAAAAATGGCTGAGTTGGAGAAATATTTGAAGGGAGGTAACGGTCCTAGTACTGAGCAATTGGAGGCTGAGGCTAAGTCATTGCATGAGTCATTGGAGCAAAAGCGCCTGGATATTGCTGCTGCTAAGTCCCAAGTCACCAGTAAGTGCTTATATCCGCCTTATCGTCTCATTCTTTATTTTTGGACAACTTCTGAACTAACCCTTACCTGGTCAGTGGCGGTCTCTTCGAATCCAATGGAGTTGTATCGTGAAAATTTTCGTCTTCATGCAAAGGTTGCTAAATTAGAACTTAAGATAATTGAGCATATAATAAAGTGGAATCGCAAAGTGGAAACCTCCAATAGACTAAGTGAAGTGTGTTGTGAGCAGAGCGATATGTTTGTGTCTCTCCAAAAATGAGTTCCAAGCTCATAAGTCTAATGTTGTCAATGAGGTCAATTGGTGGAAGAATTCTTCAAGTGAGTTAGCTGTGAGGATTCTTTCTCTTGAGAATTCTCTACGGTCCATGGTGTCTGAGCGGGATACCCTTGAGATTAGCCTGACCACTTAGGGTGCTGCTTTGAGGAGTGCTCGAGAAGAAATACTGCGGCTTAGGAAAATAGAAGATGAGGCTAACACTCATCTGTGTAAGTTGAGACAATCTGCTGAGAGTTTCATAGTGAGATGAATCATTTACATCATGAAGAATCTTTAAAGAAGGTAGAATTTAGGACAATGTAAATATAAATGTCCAAAATACGCTTTATTCGTATTGGATTAGTTGCCTCATTCTCCTATTATTAGAACATAGGCTCAGCTTTTTATTTTGGGATATTAATACATTACTTATCTTATATTGTTATTTTTTGCTTACAAAACTTCAGGGACAGCTTGAAGAAGCAAGTACAAGATCTGATCAGCTTCAGAAGAAGTTAGTCAAGGAAGAGAGTGATGTTTCATTATGGAAGTCTCAATTTAATGCTAAGGCAGTGCGTACCAAGGATGCTCTTGCTGAGGCCGTGAAACATCAGAATGAGATTACTGAGGCAGCAGAGCTTATGGAAATCCGTATTACAGAAGTTCGGCATGTTGCTCATGAGGAGATGGTGAAGAATATCAACGAGGTGATTGATTTTGCTGAGGATAAAACTAAGAAGCAATTTCCTCGTCCGTCAGCCCAAGTTCTTCCTGATATCTTGCTGCTCGTGCCCGGGCTCCCCCTTAGTGAGATGTGTACTTGTGAGGGTCTCTTTCAATCTCGAGTTTTTGAACAGACTGTTTGCCTTTGATTATCTCTTTTTTTTGTGGTTTCTTGATGTAATCATTTGCTTTTGAACTATCTTCAATCAGTTTTTGTTTGAAATTGTGGAACTTGCTTCTGACCTAGTGTTGGTCATTTTTTATGGTATTGTATTTGCTTTGTTCTCTCTTGAGTATTTCTTCCCTGCTATGTATTTCTTTTGCTGGTAAAGGTTTCAGTTTGCTTTAATCCAGTCCTGGGTTAGTGAGTTGTTTTGTGCTCCCATGTTTTTTGTTTAGATGATGATTGTTCTAAACAAAGGCATACACGGAGTGAGATCAGTGACATGAGAATTAGGGGGCTACTTTGTGTCTCAACGTTTCTTGTTTAGATGATGATTGTTCTAAACAAAGGCATACACCAAATGAGATTAGTGACCTGAGAGTTAGAGGGATACTCTGTGTCTCAATGTTTCTTTTTTAGATGATGATTGTTCTAAACAAAGCATACACTGAGTGAGATCAGTGACCTGAGAATTAGATGGCTACTCTGTGTCTCAATGTTTCTTGTTTAGATGATGATTGTTCTAAACAAAGGCATACACTGAGTGAGATCAATGACCTGAGAATTAGAGAGCTACTTTGTGTCTCAATGTTTTTTTTTTGTTTAGAATATTAGGTGTTGAACCGTGCAGTACGGCTGCCTACGTACCCTTGAGAAAGGGATCAAGCACTACGTAGTTTGA
>JAJJMA010103125.1:0-12047 GCA_023529015.1 Papaver nudicaule | reverse complement strand
TCGGTATTGTTCTTAAGGTCTTTGTACCATGAATCATGTTTAAATGATTGTGTGTGTGAGTGAGATCTGAGGGCTATAAAGCATCATACCTATGCAGATTTTCTACTCATACAGTTTGGCGCTAGAAACAGGGACTGATTAAACAACTTAGGGTTTGCCTGTGATTTTTCGGGTTTTCAAATTTTTCGTAGATTTTCTCAAACTTTCAAAGATCTTCAAATATTGTTCTTTAAAAATGCTCCAATACCTTAAACATCTAAAGATCCTTAAAGGCTTTAGCATGTTCAAGGGTTTTTATGAGCAAATCATCAGATGGTCAGATCATCGTCTAAGGGTTTCAAACCCTAACATGACAAAATCCATTCCAAGTATGGTAATTAATTTTCGTCATATATGCCGTAAAATCAGGATCGGCTATAAGAAAATGATTATGGAAAAGATCTTTTAGACCTATTTTTAGGGTTTTCAAAGTGCCTGCTACATTTGGAAATAAATTTCTATGCAGGAATCATTGGGAAAGATGGTTTTGGCTAAAAGACAAAAAATATAGTTAGGGATATATCTAAATACGACCTACGCTAAAAACTTGCACGATAAAAAACTGTTGCAACGTACAGACCTACATGGCCGACATAGTACACTGTAGTAGCCGCCTTGGACCTCACGGGTTTTTTGTTTTCTGATAGGTCACAACCAGAATGGCTTCGAAATCTGACCAGGCTCCGAAGCAGCGAGTGGGATCTTCGAGGCAAGGGACCGGTTCCTCGAGACAACATTACACCAGATTTTCAACGAGTAAAGGGTTATCACCCAAGGTGGCGGCTAGCACAGTCCAACATAGAGAACAAGTAAATGAGGATGAAGTGCATGTAGAGGACTTAGGCCCAGAGGGAGAAGGATTCCCAGAGGCTGACGAGCTACCTCTGCAGCAAGTACAAGAAGAAAACGACGAAAACGACGAAAATGAAGACGAAGCGGCCGTCCCTGACAACGACATGCCTTTACACCACCCAACCGAAGAAAATACGGCGAGAGCTGCACAGTTCAGGAAGTTAATTTTGAAAAACAGAAAGATAAAAAAGTTAAAAAAGCAACTAGCCGAAGCAAATAAAAAGGTGGCAGAAAAGTCTGCATCCAACTACAAAGGATGCAGCGAAGGACACTCTCGTCCAAACAATATATCTCAAACGAAGGAACACTCTGTATCCAAAACATACATCAAGACCAAGGGCGTCAGCAAAGGCCACGGGATCACAGTATCAAGCAAAAGGACCGAACCAGGAGCATATCCGAAGGAACGCATACAGATACTCAGCGAAGATAACCAAACGAAGAAGGACGCCGAAGCTAGAGCCCTACAGCAGGTAATGCTGGACCAGATCAAGACACTCCGAGCCGAGATTTTCGACAACAGGATCCAGTCAAGCGACAGGATTAAACTCACGCAAGCAATGAATGATGTCAATCGATCACCCCTAAGTCCAGAAATTCTGTCGATGGAGATTCCTATAAAATTCACTATGCCTACCTTCACATCAATCTTCGACGGATCGGGAGACCCGACCGTGCATATTAAAATGTATCTCCGAGTCTTTCTGGCTTACGCTAATAGAGATGAAGTGCTCTGTAAATATTTCCCCTCTAGCCTGAAAGGAGAAGCCCTTGCTTGGTATGACAACCTCACAGCCAACTCGATCTCGTCCTTCGAAGATCTGTCCAAAGTCTTTATACTACTTCATATACAACAACTCCTCCAAGCCAGGGGTGGAAAAGTTATTCAGCATTCGGGTACGACCAGGAGAGTCCACCAAGAGTCTGACAAACAGATGGACTGAACAGTGCGTAGAGGTGGGGAACGGAGTTACAGAAAAGGACAAAGTACGAGCATTCCTCAACGCTCTTGATAAAAACCATCCTCTATATGACAGGCTCTTCTCCAAGAACCTCGAGACGCTACAAGATCTCCGAAAATACCAGAAGGAGCGAATCACCTTGGAAGAAATCAAAGAACAAGCAACCTTGGGGAAGGAAACCATCCTAAAACAGGTCCGCTCAATAAACAATTTATCACTCGAATAACGAGGTCAAACAATGAATACTCAATCGGGGGATCCGTCGAAGCGAGGAAGACAAGAGGATAATGGTCGTTATGGAAACGAAGGCAAATTCGGAGATGGCAAGTACCACGACAATCGAAAATACAATGATAGCAGAGGAAACAGCTCTCGAGGAGAATTTGAAGGAAACAACAACCAGCAAGGACAGGGAAACAGAAAATTTGGGACAACAAAGCCAGGATTCCCTGCCTTTCACGATAGAAAACTTCAAAAGCTTTACGTACCCATCGAGGATGCTCTTCGGACTATCGAGCAGTCCGAATTCGCCGGTGAAATAAGATATCCCAGAAGCAGGGGTAATAAACCAAAGCACACAAAGAATTCAAGGGACTACTGTCAGTTCCATAAATTTTACGGGCATACGACAGAAGATTGCGTTACGGCACAAGACCAAATTTATTTCTTCATAGCCAGAGAACAATTCAAACACCTCCTGGAGCTGCCAAAGCCCCCTCCAAATAAGCCACAGCCGAAGGAGGAGCCGAAGCATGAAGCTTATGTGATAACTATCGATAGAGACATTCTGAGATTCGGCGCCTGTAATTCCATCGTTCACACAAAGGGCCTCGAGGGGATCCAAACAGACCGAATCCATAAGAGGGATTTCGAGGGAAAGGAAATACTAAGCGTAGTCACGAAGAATCATCTAGAAGAATGGCAAAAGCAACCTGTATTCTTTTCTGGAGCAGACATCCCCAACGAGGGAAGATCACACAACGACCCTTTGGTCAACACCCTCCAAATGGGAAAGGTAGCGATGCCAAGAATACTCGTGGACCCTGGGAGTTCCGTTGAAATACTTTTCGGACAAACATATGATAAGATGAAGGGAAAGAAAGCTGCTTTGGTACCCTCATCGTATAATATATTCGGATTTAATGGAAAACCATCGACACATCGGGGGGAGCTAATGATAACAATTCATGTTGGCAGACAAAAACATCCAACTTTATTTTGCGTAGTTGACATAGACTCTCCCTATAACGCTATCGTGGGAAGGTCGTGGTTGCATGGCATTATGGGAGTAGCCTCAACCTTGCATCAGAGGATCAGGTTTCCAACTCCACGAGGGATCGCGGAGATACCAGACGACCCTTCCGAAGCTCGTGCCTGCAATGAAATAGACATTCAGGCCAAAGAAGGTAGCAAGGAATGCTCGGGGCAAACTAAGCAACTAAGGATAACAGATGAAAGCATAGAGAAATTCATAGCTGAAACAGAGGCAGTAATGGCAAGCATTAGGCAAGACAAAAGCAAAAAGGACCAACGTCCCGACAACAGAGAACAGTTCCTCGTAGTAGCATGCTGCCTCCAGACTCCGAATGAACAATTGAGCGAGCCTTGCGAAGGCAGGAACATTCAACAAGAACCTTTCTGGGCAGGACCATTCGTCATAGAAAAACAACTTGGGAACGACACGTATAACTTGATCAACCTCGAAGGCCAGAAGTTGAAAACCCCAGTGGAGGGGAAGCATATGAAACACCTCGTCTAAGAAAGCAACTTTTTATGTAAGCAGCACTCGTAGAAAGATTGAATAAATAAAAATCGCACCCTTTGATGCAACTTCTTCCGAAATCAAACTCCAGATCCTGCCAGGGCGGGTAAGAAATCCCACCTGGCTAGGCATAACGGCAAAGGCTTTAACACCACGAATAAACTGGCCATGACGCCATCTCCCCTAGTGCCTCGTCGCAAAATAAAAAGGCTGTAACGCCAAGGCAAAAAACGCCAACAATAAAAAGGCTGTAACGCCGAGGCAAAAAATGCCAAAAAACAAAAAGACCTCGAATAGCATGCACAGAGCCGATGACCATATAAATCGTAAGGGCCCTACGAGCTATATGGCACAATCCTCTACCCACAAGACACCCCGTTAGCGGTGGGCGCCTTGAATCAAGGCTACATAAGCTGATGATACATTCGTGCCCACTACCAAACGACCACGAGGACCTCACGTTCTCAGGCGTCGAGGGGACGATAAATGGGATTAACATCTACCTATAAAGGAAGATGGAACCCTGAGGCAGCTAATTAACTTGCATTTGCGGAAAATGACAAATGAGTTATGCAGCCAAGGGACCTCCTCCAAATAAAAAACAGCCTTGAGGAGGGGCATAAAGGGAAAAATAAACAATCGAATCCTTTATATATATATATATATATATACTCAGTACAGGGCAAGGAAAGCGACAACAAAAATGTGTGTATAAATAAATGATTCGGACACAGCCGAAAAAGGGCAGAGCAAAATTGCTAGCTAAAACATGCGAAAAGCCTTCGTTAGGCACAAAGGGAGGCATCATCAAAAATCTCCATTTCCTTCATAAGACCCTTGTCAATTTGGATATTACCATCTTGCGTCCGAAGTTGAGAGTGGTCTGACCTCGAAGGGGTAATTTCCATAGCAGTCACAGCTTTCTCCTCACTTTCCTCATCATTGTATTCCCGAGCAGGTTCTTGAAACAAATAATGATTCTCTTTATCAAAGATAGTACCTGGGGCTCGACCAGTACGCACATCAGCTTCTTCCTCAATTTCTTCCTCGTTTTCCCCTTCGCTATATTCCAAAGCGGACTCTTGAAATAAGTAATGGCTCTCCTTATCAAAGATAGTACCTGGAATTCGGCCAGCACATCCCTTAGTGGAACCTTCATGACTTTGGGAAACATTATCCGCCATACTGACAGTCTTCCCCCCATCACCATGCGCAAGATCATTTTTTGAACCAACAGTACCATCTCCAGGATCCTCCTCGGGACCATGCTCGGATCCACCGCGACCATCATGGACACCCTCGGTGTCCTCCTCGGCATCACCGCCAGGACTCCCTGAATTTCCGCCTTTGGAATCATCATTATCATCATCATCATCATCATCGTCATCATCACCCGGACCATTCAAAAACTTTTCTAGCAAGCCTCTCCTACGAAGCTCATTCCTAGCTAAGGCTACATATACCTCCTGAGGGAGTAAGTACTTATCACCAGGAAGTATGGCATCCGAGTCTCGCGCACCAATAGGGCCATAAGTAGGAGGCTCAATGTCAATGGTCCTAAAAAGAGAACGACCATGCTTCGACAGGCCATACTAGTAGCGAAGGCAGTAGTTAGATCAGATCGGGAAAGAAGTTCTTCGACAGCTTGACCATGTCTTAGCTGATGATGCACGAGGGCAAAACCAGTCACCATGCTCCTCACACTCGCCTGACATTCAAGAAGAAATTCTCGTTATTTGGACAGCCGCTCAGCGCAATTCGCCACCTCTTTCGAGCGACGCTTGCGTTCAAGCTCAAGTTCTCGAGAAAATCTGTTCGTATCGGCAGAACGACGCTGACGTTCTTCGGATAATTCTCGGGTCAGTTGTTTAACCTTGTTTTCAGCCTCCAACTTCCGTTCGGACTCATTCACCAGCTGATTTGAGGCATCGTCCCTTGCCGCCACGGCATCAGCAACCTGCTTCTTTAAATTGGCTTCGATACCTATAAAACATAAAAACGAAAAACATCAGAACGACGGGACGATCAAATTCACTCAGTGGTACGACAGAAGAAGAAGAAAAGAAAAGCTGGGTTAGCTCCCTACTTTCTTTAAATATCATATATTCTGAAACCTCATGTTGATTAGAGAAGCGAGGTACAGAGGCATTCTTCCTAACATCTTCGGAAGTAATGGCCCCACTCTTAGCTAGCTCTATCCGATACTCATCAATAAGACGAGCAAAATAGTCTTTCGACTTCTTAGCTGTGGCAAGTTCCAGACACATATCACTACAACTCCTTTCCAGAGTACCATTCTTCGTAACCAAATCATCATTGACATTCTTCAGCGCGGCCATTTGAACCTTTAAATTTTTGATATTCCCCTCTAACCTTTCAATAAAGACCTTCCCAGAAGTACTGATTGACCTCTCCGAGCGAGCCTCATCTCGCTCTCGTGTCAAGCGATCCACATCCAGTTGGAAAAAATGATTCTCTCGGGCCAGGGCTGCATTCTTATTTCTCGCCTCCTCGAGAAGGCGCTCGGCTTGGTCCCCCCTTTTTCTCTCTTTAACAAAAAGACCTTCGGCTTCTTGTCTTTTCGTCCTATAATAATCCACATCTTCTAAAGCTTTGTTCCTCTCTTCCAAAAGCCTACCAATATCACTTCGATAACTCCCGCTGCCCAAGGCACTATAAGACGCTTGTTGACCCTCCCGCAGTCGTTCAAGAGCCAATCTGGCCTCTTGGAGTTTTTTCTCGCTCTCTTCCAGCTCGCCTTTTAAGCAAGCAGCAAGTTTGTTCTTAGCACAACGCTGCAAAAACAGATATGTACATAAAGGACAAAAGATAAAAACTCACATATTGAATTCTTTTTCGCAAGAGCACTGCGAACTTTCTCTTGAGTCAGCTCCTCTTGCATCCGGTAAAACTCTCGTTCAAAATATTCAGCCTCGCCAGTTTGATCGAAATTATGAGCCAAAAGGCCAGAGGCATGATAGTCACCCTGACAAAAAAGATTGTAGATAAAAAGTCAACACAAAGCCCCGGCAACATCAAGGTACGGGCAAAGAGCACGAAAACACAACTCACCGCTTGAAGAATAGCCAAGCTCTCCTCATAGGACAAGGGTGGACGGCGAAGGTCATAATCGGACCTGGGACAGTCACCTCCAAAGATATCACCTAACTTCCTACAGAAATCAGGATCTAAAGGACGCCCCAAGGGATTCGTAGCATAGGCTTCAAAGCGAGTTGGAACATCAACAGTAAAATCACCAGGATTATGGTTTTCAAAAAGGACTTCTTTAAACCTCTCCGCAGTATATGATTGCCTATATTTACTAGCGTAACTCGGAGCAGGCGGAAACTTCGAACTTTGCGGAAAACTGACAACAAGTTCTTTGGAAGAATCCATCTCAACAAATGAACCATCCCTTCAGGGAACAAGAAGGTCCACTTGAGTGACAATTCTTTCTGATGATAGAATAGAAGGTTCGGCAACAGCATTTGTGGAAATTACCATCACTGAGGCACCGATGGTAGCACTCGGCATAGAAGAACCAGTAAGAACAACGTCCGAAGCAGCACCAGTGTCAGGAGTTGTAGGACCTACTATAGCTGAGGCAGAGGCACCGATGGTGGTAATAGGCAAAGTAACAGAAGGATTCACGACACCCACTTCTTTGATAACCGTTTCAGTTGCCTTCGGTGCTGATACCTTCTTACCAGCATTCGTAGATTCCTTCAGGGGTCTCGTAGCAGCTCGACGGCGTCTGGGCTGAACTCCCCTAAGAATCTTTTGAAAAACAGAATTTTTCAGCGGCTGCGGAACTTCCGAATTTCCCCCATATTCAAAATCCATCAGATCATGGCTGAGGTTTAGGACACCTAAAGACTCTCCCTGCAGATAAGGACCCGTCTTTCTCAGGAAACAAATAGAGGCGAGTATGAATACTCCAGAAAAGAACGTAGGAAAGTATTTGTTACCTGCTGCATAGTCTCCTCATCTGTTCGGGAACGCTTTAAGCTGCCCGAAGGCTCCATGAAAATACCCTTACCCTTCCCCGAAGACGAGCGGAATAACCCTTTATCCTCGTCAGAAAAATGAATAGAGAACAAATTATGAGTCCGAAACTCATGCCCTGCATCAAACTCGGTCCGAGGGAAGAACCGGCCAGATTCCTTCCAACCTCGGAGTACGGGACCTTCAAGGAGTATAGGTTCCGAGTACCAGTCTTCGTCCATGGAGTAATCCAGGGACCCAGGGATGATATTTTCGCTACCTTCCACGGACCGAAAGCTGACCCCCCAACGAGCAAATTCATTGTCTAGGGTTAAAAAGGGTTCGTAATGCTTAAAGAAATTCTCAGCAGTAAAATAAAACTTAGCCGTAGATCCGGCTGGGAAATTATCTTCGGAGCGAAGAACCCACTGATTGATGAGGTAAATGGAGTTGCAAGTAAGCTGCATCACCCCTCGAGGTTTAGGGAGAGAGCAAAGAATGCGAAGAAACAAAGGATTTGAAGGCTTGTAAAGAGGAGGAAGTAACCCTGCAGACATTTGATGGAATGTCACCAAGAACCTGTTCTCGCCACATTGATACTCCTCGACCAGCTCTGGAGTCAATCTGAGAAGAGCTAATGGCTTCAATCTGAAAGCCCTCTTCTTTGAAGTCCATACCTTTCATCTTTAGAATAAGGGTGTCAACCTTAGAAGAAGACGACATAGAAAGAAAAAACACATAAAAGGAAAAATGATACCGCCGACGACCGGAAGTTGCAGAGGCAATATGAATCAGAGAAAAGGAAGATGGGGAAAGTTCAAAAGGAATCAATTTTATGAAACAATAAGAGGAGTAAAACGATGGGTCATGAAGGAAAGCGCGGGTAGAACGCCTGATACAAAGTTGCAAATTGAGAGGTTTCACGGAAAGAAAACGCCGGCGCCAAAGAAGATGGATACGAAGGGGCTAAGGTATTTTTAGAGGGAGAACCAAAACTTAAATAGTGAAAGAGGAACCAGCGTTACCGGTCAGAAGGTAAAAAGCCGCGAAATCCTCAAGTATAGGAAGAACGTGTCGAAAAAACTCGCACCTGACAAGTAGTGGGGATACTTGGTAGGGAAGAGGTGGCCAGAAAGGGAATTTCCTCTCCTCGCATCTTCGATACAAGGAAAGGAAAGAGGCAAACTGTGGAGGGTAAAACCCCTCGGGACACGTGTCAGAGATCCAAGAAGCAAGATCGCGCCAGAAGAAGTAGCAGCGAAGTCTCGGGACCAAACCAAAGAAAGGTGAGACCGAGGACACCAAGAAAAGAATCAGAAGAAAGGGATTCAGACTCCGCCCCAAAGGACCGAAGCCCCAGAGCCATCTTCGGAGTGCCGCTGAAGGAACCGCCTTACTCGACAAGGACTGACACCACCACGATTGAGTCCCTTGTCTTATTAGCTGTAAACCACCCAAGCTCGGCCTATATAAGGCGAGCTTGGAGAACATTGTAAGGGTTGGAATTTTTGGGTGTAACCTAAGCGGCAAGAGAGGGATTAGGTCTGTATCACCTCTAGCTCCTTAGGATTATAATCCATGTAGTTGCAACACTGAAATACAATCTTCATACGTTTAGTCTTCTAATTAATGTCTTTTTACATATCTTCGGTATTGTTCTTAAGGTCTTTGTACCATGAATCATGTTTAAATGACTGTGTGTGTGAGTGAGATATGAGGGCTATAAAGCATCATGTACCTATGCAGATTTTCTACTCATACAATTAGTCACAAATATTTCCCCTCGGTATTCCTACACCTCCAACCACAGCAAGGTGGTCACACACATGTACTACCTTAAACAAACAGACGCCCTTTACTGTCTTGCCTAAGAGTTGCTCCACAACCCGTCGTGAAGACTATCGCTACCCGACCTCCAATCGGACGACTACAACCTTATTGACAACAACCAAATAGCGTCAAGTCAAATAACTAGATGATATCCTTGGAAACTTACAGATATTTCACCGAAGTCGTTTTTCACCAAGAGCGAGGATATTTAAGTTTACTTAGTAATAACCCCCTCGAGATATCAAACAAGGTTTCAAAACCAAAACTCCCGAAAGAGTACCCTTGTCGTCCCAGTTGGAATCAAGCAATAAATGGATGCAGTACAATATGTATGACCGTGAAGAACTATGTACCTGCAAAAACAAATCCAATAACAGCGATCTTGATTCCACTCAATATTTATAGTTTTGGCACACAAACCGAAAGCAGCTTGCTGACAAATCCAGGTTAATAGATAAAGAAATGTTCTAATCACTACGATCTTGAGTGGCCTTATAGCAGAAGAGAAGGACCATAGAATAAACAAGATCGTAAGACTTTGATAGACGTGATAGAACATAACACAAGTACAATACAAAGAAGACTAGTAAACATAAACTAGTTTCCCTGAAGATGTACTTCTAGGCTTCTAGATCCCCAATAGAAGACTTTCACACTAATCCAGACCGAGAGCAAAAGCTCAAAGGTAACTGAAAGGAATAACGGGTATCACAAGCTTACTTTTCCGAAGAATGAAACTTGGTAGAGGGACAAAGCTTTCAGGAGAGATGCCACTCCTATTTATATGACTAAGGCTTAGCTTTGAAATGAGGCTAAATTAATTTCGGAAATTCATTAAAGCACATTTTCATATTAATTCTGAAATTCCTCACATAAACTCATAGCATTTAATGAGATCTGATACTTTAGCATTTTACATTAATGAAAAAGATATTTCATCAAATGTTTGGCCAAAAGCATTCAAAGCAAATAATGGTCAATAAGATATATTTGGATATTTAATTAATTCGGATTATGGTGCTTACCAAATATACTCCATGGGATATAGTTCAATTCGAAATCCGTGTCCTTGGATTCGAGAATCATCTTATGGTATTATTAACTTCTAAATGTCGTCATCAGCTTTGATAATGTCGACATCACTTCCTAGGCTTTGCTGGACGGGCCAGAACGATCCTAGGTGAAAGTGGGATCAGGTCTAATGTGGCTAACGTTCCGCATAAACCTATCATCGCAGACATGGACAAGCCTTGTGTGTTAAGATTAAGTGAACACGTAGATTCGAGGAAGTTCTGAATCATACAATAAATATATGCCATTGAAAGTACCGTGTATGATTCTCCGAGTAATAGCAAAATGTTGATCCTCATGAATTCACGATTCCAATGTAGATAATCACATTAATGATATCCGAGAATTCACATCAAACATCAAAAGAATAACTAATTGAATATTTGATCATGTAGTGTGTATATACGATGATCTAATCACGTACAGTATTGATCATAAATCATGTGTCTACTAACTAGAGCGACGAACCATATTTCTGATGATGACTCAAACCAACTTAGATGTACATTGAAGATGAACAAATTCAAACTGATAATAAAAAAAATCATTAACTCGTTGAAGCACAAATCAAGATGATATAGTTTGAACTTCAAAATACGCATTCTGGGATAACCAGTATTTAGGTTTCGAAATCTACATTCTGTTTGGCAGAAATCAAATTTAGGTTTCAGATTATAAAGTTCATATATGACTGAAACTGAATTTAGGTTTCCAGATCTTGATTCCATATAGCAAAATCAAATTAAGATTTCAGACTTTAGATTTTAGTTTTAACAAAACCTTATTAAGGTTTCGAAAGAAGAAACACATATTATTTCGTAACAAATGTTTGGTGTCGAACTTGAGAGTCCATGTGGTCAAGAGATGTTTCAGCATCACACTTTTTTGTCCTTGACGCACATGCTATATTTTCTGGCTCACATAAACCTTTAGGAAGCCCCAGAGTCTTTATTATAGACCTTTTAGAACTCACATGGTCAAGACTCATTGGTCTCGATTCTCAAGTCACTGTTAGCCACCAAACATAGTTCTGAATCATGTTTTCTCATTGGTCACAACTTAAATTTAAGATTCGAACCTAATAGCTTATGGACATGTGTTAGGGCATTGTCCGGTCAAACCCACTAGCGTTGGTATGTCAAGCTAGTTGTCAGTTTTAGGTGTCAAAACTCAATTCTTGATTTAGCCTACTAGAGTTTAGATTTCGGAATTGGGATATAGACAAAGTAGTAGAGACCTTGAAGACGAAGACTGTGAAGACAAAGAAGACATCAATTATTCTTCATCGATAAAAGGTTAGTAGGAGTTATGACTTTATGGATATTCTTCTATTTCTACTTTCTCTATTCTTTCGAAATAGTCGACTACTTTAGTAGTGATAATATCGATTGAGATCGTATTCTTGTGTAACGTGGCCTTGTGTCATGACCAGTATTTGATCCCACAAATTACTGTGAGTACAAGAATGTATGAGACAGATTCGGTGCCATGTGTCCATTACAATGGTTTGCTTGCAAACTGTTAGTTGGATATGGATGAATCTAAAG
>JAJJMA010103118.1:0-22661 GCA_023529015.1 Papaver nudicaule | reverse complement strand
TAGGGGGTAAAACCCCTCGGACCACGTGTCTCGCATCCAGGAAGTAAAAGCCACACCGAAAGGATAACGCAGCAATGATTCGGATCGATGAAGGAAGAGAAGCTACACTTGAAGCGAAGTAAAGATTCGGAGTAGAAAGGTTTCGGACTGTGGCAAAGGACCGAAGCCAAGGATCCAGCTTCGGAGTGTAAACCGCCTTACTCGACAGAAACTGACACCACCACGATTGAGTCGTTTGTCTTTATTAGCTGTAAACCACCCAAGCTCGGCCTATATAAGGCGAGCTTGGAAAATGTTGTAAGGGTTGGATTCTTGTTTGGTTGAGCCTAAGTAGCAAGAGAGAGATTAGGTTTTTGATCTCCTCTGGTTCCTTAGGGTTTAATTCATGTAATCTCAGCGGTAGTAATACACAGAAAGTTATTTTATCTTGTTGATATTGCATTACTTAGCTTTTCATCACTGTTCATTACATCCTCGATGCTGTTCTACTGTCTTCGGACTACAAACTACAATTATCTACTGTATGTGCGAGTAGATCTGATGGACGTGGTACCTCGAGTACCTATGCAGATTTTCTACTCGTACACTCAGATCAGACAACCAGGAGATGTCGAAGGAAGAGTTGCGAAGGCAGCATCAGGCTGAACTTGCTCGCCAGAAAAATGAAGAAACAGCAAGGAGGTTGGCAGGAGGTGGATCTGGAGCAGGAGATGGTCGTGGTGTAACGAAAGCTTCGAATGATCTAATCGCATATAAGAATGTAAATGATGTCCCACCTTCAATGCTTCCTGTTGCCTAAATTTTTTAGGTTGCTAATTTCTTTGATTTGCATGTTAATTGATTTTTTTTAGGTTACGACTTATAGTTGATTTTCCACCAACTCGCTGACAGGGGAACACAGAAGGCTCGCTGAAAGGGGAACACAGAAGGCTGGAAATCAAGTAGTTCTTTTGCCTTAATTTGCATATTTAATATTTTAATGAACACCATGTGCTTGCATTTAAGGTCATTGCAATTTCTATGATTCATTTTTCTTTCGGTGTTAGCCAGTCCAGAAAATATATATGAATGGGGTTATTTGATGGTTGGACTTCCAGTGGTTGCAATTGATAAATGGCACTCGAGTAATGTTACTTATTGAAAGTGCTTCACTGTGCTTCACTGTGCTAATAGTCCGTAATCTACGTGTGCAAATGCCATAGCTGATAGGGTGGAGATCATGTTGTCGGCTCTGGTGGAGAAGTATACCAGGTAAAGTCTTACTTCTTTCCTTACTACCAGGTTTTTCCACTCTTACAAGCACTTGGGTATCAGTAGCTATTAAATTTTTTGTATGATGGTGTTGGTTAGTGGGGTTTTTGATTTGGAAAAAATTAGTAGTAATTTTCATATGAGGACTTTGTAGAAGGGAACCAGTTTTGCTGAAACTATAGGTTTACGTATGATGTCCATGTTAACGTCTGTCAAGTTGATTTGCTTATCTATATAGTGAATTTGAAGGTTAATGATATCGGTGTAGGAGCTGAGAGATATCTGGTTGGGCTAGCTTGGGAGGTGAAAAGTTAGGGATAGAAGTTATAAACGTTGATCGGGAAAAAGAGATGGTTTGGGGTTTGATAGAAAGATTCATATTAGTAGTCTCTTTTGTTTTTCTGAAACAAAAAGTACTCATAGTAGTAGTTCCTAATGAAGTTAACTGATAGCGCACAACTTTTGGCAATGTATATTTGTTGCACAGAATGACACTTTAATTTAGTACCTGGTGCGAAAACTGTCATGCCTAGATCCATAAATCCATCCCGTCCTGTTACTTCTACTAAAGTATGATGTCATTGTTAATGGTTCTCTGGATGAACTAGAATTTTTTTCTAATGTCGTTCAGAGGTTAGTAACTCGGTATTTATGTACTTTTTTTTACCTTTTTTATATTGATTTTTAAATTAAGTTTATTCGTAATCAATGAATATAATTATCAGTGCTTTGGAAAACAAACTGAGCCATGTGTGAATATGATTTTAAATAATCGGGTTTATGGAAGGATCAGGTATCACATTTCATAGAAAAGGTATCGTCAAATTAACAGTTCTAATTTCTTAGTTGACTCATTCTTATTTTAGTTCCAAATGCATTTGCAGTTCAATTTGTTATATATCAGTTATGCTCTTGGAATACATGTCGATATTCGTGTGTCATGGTCAATATAAACTTTTAGGACCTTTATAATACATGCTCATGTAGTTTTCTTTTCTATTGGTTTTAGTAATATCAGATTGCCTGTATCATATTATAGCTCGGGTTGGGGATTGATCCTTTTCTATGCTCTATCAAATATGTTTTGCATTTCTACAGATGGTCCATAGTTTTCTGCCTACGTGGCTGTTTGTGCGTAATAGAAATTGGAGTGATGATATTTTCTGAGAGTGAACGTTAAAATTGTGCAGAAGAAAACGTTATACTTTGTTATTAATTCTGTTATCATCTACTAGAAAATGCGTTTGACAAGCATCGGTCAATATTGGGATCCTACCCACTGATTCGATGTGACCGTGTGGTGTATTTGAAATTAATTTTTTTTTTTTGAGAAATACCAAGCATGCATTGCACCCTGCAACATGAGAACTCCGTTCTAATGTATTTATGTTCTCCATGTGTGTTTATATTAACTTTGTTGCTTATGTTGCAATTGCTCTTTGGTTCGTTGTCTCACTTTTTATTGCATTTTCATACCACAGAGTATTGCTACACAATGTGGATGGACTTGCAAAAGAAGCGACTACATAGTGCAGCGAGTTTTAAGACAACTATCATTTTTGTATTCTAATCCGCGTGTCGCTCAGGTATCAACTTATCTCAGATTTTCTTTTTAAGTCTCCATTGTTTTGTTTGGCGGATTAGTTTTGTTTCTTATAACTATGGTTAAGGTTTGACTGTTTTTTTTCTCAGATCACGAATGGGATTGGAATCTAGAATATATTGAGGTAAGTTCAGGTTTGATCTTAAAGTTAACAGTCAGTTATTAGCTTATCACCAAAAAAAGTTCAATTTTAGATTTTTTGCTAGATGAGTTTGTTTTTTTACTTTTCTTAAAAAGAACCACTAAGTTTCTGATTTTTTGTACTTTTGCGAGTGATCCCGAGTCTGTAGCTTCAAATTTTGATGATTTCGTTGGGGTTTAATGATTGCACTAGGGTTTAATCTGAGGATTTGTTTTCTTTTCATTGTGCCTAAATTGTGTGCATCGCTATCAAGTTGTCATGCAGGGAGTAAGGGTGATGATCTTAATGCCTGTGAATGAATTATAAGCTAAAGAAACATCATGGGATACTGGGATTTTACTAAAGTTTGGTGGGTAAAGTGACTGAATTTCGCAGAATTAGGTACAATTTGATATTTTGACATTGTCTTAACTCTTAATTTTATATTATTTTTGTTTAACCATTTAGAAATTGATTTTTTTGACACATCTGGTATTCCTGATGCTGCAGATCCAGTTTCAAATACTTATTTGGTGGTAAGACAAAGGTTCATATAACATTATCTTTGCTACATACAAGGTTCCTTGATGGGATTAAATCATCCCTTTCAAAGTTTCCCTATTTGATGGTAATACAAAGGTCTGTACAGTTTCAAATATACTTATTTTGTTTTTAATTCAATCTTACCTTTTTTTAAAAAAGGTTCCTTATGGGAGTTTAATCAACTTTCAGGAGCTCTGTACTGTACTTTGTCAAAAGGAGGAGGTTGATCATGACTTTGTTTCTGAAGAATGACTGCTTATATGTAAATCAATGGGTAAGTTTTATGTTTTTGTTCATTTATGCTTACATTAGGAAATTGTACTTGCTATCTTAACTCAAATGGCAGAGCACATGGTTCTCAACCATGTAGTTGTGGGTTCGACTCCCACAGATGGCATAGTAATTTGAGGCAAAAACCTTGCAATATTCCATAGCAACATAGGGGTACATTTGAAAAATGTTATTTATCATCGAATGCATCTGTAGCAAAAGAAAGTCAATAATCCTAGCATTAGCAGATATAGAATCATTAATTTTCTTTTCTTTTTATAACAACCTGTAGAGAGTATAATTCCAGCCTAAAAATGTCGAACAACTCTTATACGTTGCACTTAGCAGCTTCGGTAGATATAGGGAGATAGAAAACACCACTAACATTGAACCGTCGCTTGGATAAATTAAATGGGTTAAATCAAGAATTTTTCAGGGTTCAGTCCTTTTGAGCATATGCTAAATTTTTTTATTGGCACAATATTGAAGATGTGATTCCATTCCCTAGATATCGAGGAAATATACGTAGATGATGCTTTTTTCTTGGTATGATATTAGGCCATTGGGTTCTCTATATATAACTTTAATATATTGCAACGCAATCAAGCAGTAGAGGATTTCTGGAAGTTCCCCTGTCTAAAGGTAATAACTAAACAACTTTTCCGCCAAATATTATAAAATTGTAGGTATTATTAAATATCTGATAAATTTCACTTATTTGCATTGGTTATTTGCAAGATGGTTATCATTCTATTACTTGATTACAGTTCCAGATATGGGTCATAAAAGACAAAGCGTAGGCTAAACAGAAAAACCACAGCAGACTAACTGCGTAGAATGGGACAATCTTACAATTCATGGACACAATATGATCACCTAAAATATGTATAATTCATACTCTCTTCTTTCCGTTTTAGATGAAGATTTAAGTACTATCTTATGTTCATTGATAGATGAATATTTTAAAAAAAAAAAAAATTTACCGCCAATGCCATTACAATGTTTAAAGACTTTTATCGAGGGCATTATATGAAAAGAAAATTGCCACTCTCTCCATTGATTCATCAGCATGAAAATTCCTGAACTTTTATCTAAAGTGGAACGAAGCGACAATATAATATGCGATTATCTTTGTGAGTTGGATATATGAAATAACCACTGATAGCACTTGCAAGATCAAAAGACAAAGTGAAGGCAGAAGAAAAAAAAAGTTAATAGCGATTATCAATTAACGGGTAAACATATATTCAGTTGAAATCGTTCACCCTGCAACTAAATTAGCAAACATGTAACAATCATTGATTTTAGATTATCGAATTAATTAGAGATGTTCTAATGCATCTGGAAAATAAATTAACAATGCCAGATAGATAGTAATTGTTTCTTCAGTTGTAACTTATTCTTCAGTTGTAACTTATGGTGTGGTGTGACGAAGGTGCGTCACACCATATTAACAATTGTTGGATTTAGTAATTTTTTCTTCAATTGTATGTTGCAATTCTTAATTAACTCTGTTATTTGTCCTAAGATATTAGTCTATTTGTTTTAGAGTAGGTTAGATTCGGTTCAATTAAGACATGTTCCGTCGAATAGAATGGCCAGCGGGGCAACTCCCCATCCACAATTAATCCACACAAAAAATAATACACGAAATCGTAATTCACAAATCATTTGATTGCATAACAAGAGAGACTGAGATGCATTGATTTAGATTAATAATTTAATTAGAGATCTTCTGGAGAAAATTTTAACAATGTCGAATAAGAATCTAAATTGAAGCAATTTTATATTATGGTGTGGTGTGACTAAGGCGCGTCACACCAAATTAACAAGCATATATTGGATAGAGATTAAATAACAGGAAATTATCAATGGTTAATTAATTCAATTATCCATGTCTTAAGATATCAAGCTGATATCATCAAGTCTCTATTTTATTTTTATTTTCGGTAGGCTAGCTTCGTCTCAATTAAGGTATGTTCCACCGAATCTGAACGGCCGAACCTTACCAGGTGCATTATTAAATTATATTAATTAAAAATATTCTAATAATCTAGACAAACGATACACAAATTTGGATAAGAAACTAAATTGTGGCAATTTTAAATTATGGTGCGGTATGATGAAGGGGCGTCGCACGCAAGTTACAGTTATCTATTGGATATATAGTAATTGTTGCTTCAGTTGTATGTTGCAATTGCTAATTAGGTAACTACATCATTTTTAATTAGCAACTACGAGCCTAAATAAGTATATATACATACAAATGTCACTTTAATCATACTATGTTATGTTCTTGCCATACTTGATACAATAACTGTGGATCAGTGAGACCAAACTTAGTGTCCAATGAACGTTTTTTATGTCACTCAAACTTAGTGTTTAATGGTTATTATTAGATATTTTCTTTGACTAATCATAATAAAAAGAACAAACTAAATACTAATTTTAATCCAAATTTGGTTACACTTTTTTCTTTTAATCATATCTTAGAAAGATATCAAATAGAAGTCATTGACAGAAAGCTATATTTTCCCCTTTAGCTGAGTTACTTTCAATCTAATTAAATACGGGGGCGGGGCGAAGCCCCGCCACTCAACAACAGGAACAATCACCTTACCCGGTGCGTAGCACGGGTTGCCGACTAGTATTGATAAAACATTGACAACCTTCTATGTATTAACCAGTGTTACAAAAGAAAATTCAAAACATGAAAATGGATCTTGGTTTGCTCATACCCGATACCGCGTCTTGGTCCAGGCCCGCACGCCGAAGACAAAGCAAGGCATATGTGCTTTTGAATAGGATCACAAGTAAATACTCCCTCCGTCCCAAAAAATTAGGCCAGTTTAACTTTTTCCTATTTTTCTCTAAAATTTATGGAATTTAATTAAACTCAAAATATTTGATTTAAACATGTCAACGATAAACCAATCATTAAAAAAAACTAGTTTAAGTTAAATATTTTTAATTTAATTAAGTTTCCTAAATTTTAGGGAAAAGTAGGAAAAAATCAAACTGACCGATTTTTTTGGGACTGAGGGAGTAAGATGATGGTGCAGAGACACAGAAAATGGGTTTCCTAATCGCCAGTAGAGGGATACTCTATGGCCTATTTTGGTAGTTGTTGCCAGTACAACAGACTAATCAAAAATGATTTACTGACGGTCCGTCCCTCCTCAAAAAGTAGAGAGGGAGATGAGGGACCCACAAACCCGCATCTCCCCTGCTTTCCCCGCTGCGGGTTGGTGGGTCCCTCCTCTCCCTCTCTACTTTTTGAGGAGGGACGGACCGTGGGCTATTAGCCCACGGTCAGTATATCATTTCTGCAGACTAATATGTTCTCTTTTCCTTTCCATCTGTTTTTCCAATTTTTAATTTGTTTTCTTATAGTCTGTGCATTACTTTTCCCCCTGTTACACTTGTATGTACCATCATAAACATGGTGAGTAAATTCGAACTAGTCAGTTACCAGTCAACTTGGTATTAAAGTAAAAACAGATCTATTTTACTTTATGCTATCTCGAGGTAAATTTAGATGGGTAATCTAACAGAGTCAAGCTGACATTGAGTGACCGGGTGGATTGTCGGTGCACCTATCCAGACAGCATTTAAAACCAAGTTGTTGCAAAATAACTACGCATTGAAAACATTGTTTTGGGAGCCATTTGAGTTTCATTCTCTACCAAGGCTTTCAACAACAGAAATTCATATGAAAATGAAAGGAAGAAGAAATTCTAAACATTGTCAAGAGGAAGCAGCAGTAGATAGAATCAGCAGACTTCCAGATAATCTAATCCATGAAATTCTCTCTTTCATGTGCAGTCCAAACCAGTGTCCTGTCCAAAAGATGGAAAAATGTCTTGGAGGTCTCTCCCTTGCAGAACAGGTCTGTGGATTTCGTCAACAAGGTGTTCGAACTGCCCGACGAGTCTGATATACGGCTGATTAAACTGGGTTTGGTTGTAATGGGTGATGCCTTAGTAGAAACTCTTAATGGATGGATCCTTGCAGCCGTAAATCATAATGTTCAAGACCTGACTATCAAAGCTGCTTACTGTCTTGACTCCGCGTATGAGATTCCTCACCAACTCCTGAACTGTAGATCATTGAAGCAATTGGATTTCATGTTTTTTGATGAAACTCCTAGGGATTATACAGATGATGTTCTACCGGATGCGATGAGTTTACCCCAAATGAACACACTGTCGCTCCAGGGAATTTCCATCTCCATTTCTGCGTTAACCAGGCTTTTCTGAAGTTGTCCACTTATGGAACTCGTGCACATTCAAATGTATGATATACAAACGATCGAGCAGGAGTCAAAGTAATACTATCATTATTGATTCTCACAGCCTTGAGATTGTTGGCCTGACAGACAATCGTCATACACATCTTGGTTCGGCCGACGATGAGTCCTTGACTTACACTAGCAAGATATGTGCTCCAAATGCCAAAGCCTTGTTCTGCACAGGCTTCATGACACAAGATTTTTCTCTAGAAAACCTTTCTTCCGTTGTCAGCTGAATTTGATATGAGACTAAGAGGAAAAGAAGCAGATGAGACTGCACAAACATATTCAGAGCTGACCGCTGAGGAAAAACAAGTGCACGCTAAACGTATGATGACATTTCTAGGAGCGGTTCATAACGTGCAGCACTGGCTGAAATTATCATCTGGGTACCTTGAGGTATGGGCGCTTCTCTTTTTACATGAATTATCTTTTTGCTAATATGAAAATCCCAACCAAAATTTATCTTCTTTGAATAATGTTGGAACTTAGGCTTAACTTGGTTACAAATATGCGAACTAAGTGACAGAAGTATCAATTCTGACAAGATTTCTAGTTGGTACTAATACAAACAGTTGGTAGGCAAGATATCTAAAATGCCCAGTTAGTGAACAAAAGTGCTTGTAATCTCAAATGGAATTGACGCACAGTTTGGACAATCATTAACAGTAACAATGCTACAAAACTAGAAACAAGATGTGTCCACTGTCCAGTACTATCTTACTCAATTTGTAGAATTTAAAACTTATCAAAACAGCAGTAAATCAAACAAGTAAAAAGAAAGGGTGCACCTTGTCATAGCAAATCAGTGGACAACCGATTAAGTAAACGTATTGAGGCGAGTAATCTCTTTACTTAAGACATTTGATGCCCTGTATATAATGCTGATACAGTCTTATGGCATATGTCTCTAGCATTCAACAATACCTTTGATGTTTCGCAGCACTTCGATTGACACCAGCAAGCGAACCAAAATTTGTAGCACAAACTCTCTTTACTAATTCTAAAATTGCTTTCAATGAAAATTGCAAGGGAAAATTGTTTTTCTCTGTAAACAAGAATGGGTTTTTCTGGTTTTGTGTAGGGAGGAAGGAGACGAGAGATGGGTTTTTATCCTTTTGAACTAAGGCAAGGTTTGGGCAAAACAAGGCGACCTTTGGATTCATTCCAACCGTCAGGTCCCATTAGCCCAGTCCATAGTGACTGTTGCCTACAAATATAACCGCCAGTTTTGAAGCTGAAGTTTTATGTCTGTTCAACTTTAACCCAATTCTCATTCATTCTTGGAAATGGACTTAAGTGGCCATCTCAAGTCCAAATTTCCTACAAATAAATTTGATTTACTCTACTTAGCCTTGTTAACTTTTTGTTTTCAATATATATAAAAGAATTTTCTCTTACAAGCTCCTGCCACATTATACCTTAATCCTCCTCAACTATGTAATTTGGAAATTTTTCTCAAGATCTCTCCTGTTATAGAAACGCTTATTCTTACGCCAAAGGAGGTAACCATTCATCAAACTCTCTTTACAGCAGAACTTCCAAGTGATGTTAGTAAGTGATTCATTATTTGCTTGTTATATTTTGGATATAGTCAAATTTAGCAGACGTGGGAGATGACTGGGAAGCAGATTTCTCATTGGCGTGCATGCCGTCTCACCTCAAGTTTGTCGAGAATTCAAGTTTTTGAGGTGTTTGTTGAAAAACTCTAAGGCTTTGCAGGAATTGGATCTAGACTTTACGTTATCTAGTGACGCATTTGAAAGAGGGAGACAAAGAAAGCGATTTAAGGGGAATGTAAAAAAACTTCCAACAGCTTCTTCAACTATCCGAATAAGATTTTTTTACCTTTGAAGATGATGATGACAATGTGAACTTACTAGAATGAGACATTGAAGCTATTTTAAAGTAAGGTAAGACCACTTCCGGAGTTCCAGTAGCTTGTTAAGGTATCAAAAACTTCAGAAGGAAAACCATGATATCCCCTTTTATCCGCATGCCTTGTTGACCTCGGATGGACTTTAGGTACTATACTTCGTTATGTGAAAAAAATAGTACTACTTGTTTTTCATGTTAATAATGTCAATACCCTAACCTACCCTTTATATGGTCGCATAAACATTTATTACAGTTCTCAGTCCTTTGCTGGACACGGAAATGACAGAAAAACGCAACAACATCAACTCTCCTTAGGAAACTCATTTTCTTGATATATCTTGGTCAAATTTTTTGTTTTCAAATTGCTCTAAATATGAACAGTCATTTTGGACCTCTCCAAAACTTATTTGACCTCCCACATTTCCAAAATAGAGGCATCCAGACCCATTTTAGTTATCCCTTAGTAAAAAAAAATTTAAAATCTAATCTACCACCATTCACAAAATTAGTGCTTAATTATTTGATTAGTATTAATAATATTGATTAGTAGAAGTGATTAGGTTAAACAAAATCTTAACTAAAAAAAAATCAGATTTTTCGTTTTAAGTTTTGGGTTATGGTGGAGAAGAGAAAAAGTTAGGGTTTTGGGTGATATTTTAACAAAATCGAAAAAATTAGGTTGTTGGGTGAACTTTCATCTCGTATACCTTTTAATATCATGATGAATCTTGTTTGTGTATGTTGAATCCAACAAAAAGAACCAAAAATTATCATTTTTCCTTTGATTTGCGAAACCATAAGGAGTTTCGGCTAAAAAAAAACTCCAGAAATACCAAGCCGAAACTCCTTCTCTCAAGAACAGCTAGGCTCACTCGATCCTCAAACTAAGCCGAAACTACTCTAAAACCTGGAGGCTAATGGTCGATCAAGAACTAGTTTCGGCCTAGAGTATTAAATTATTTGAATGAGCCGAAGCTAGGGTAACGAAATTTTTGTGAGCCGAACTATGATCTTCCCCAAATCAGTTGCTGAGAAGAACCATAAGTTTCGGCTCAAAAAATTTTAAATTTTTCTGGACCGAAACTGCTTATTTGTACAAAAAAAGCTTAATTTTCGTGTCCAACAAAGGACTGAGAACTGCAATAAATGTTCATGCGACCATACAAAGGGTAGGTGAGGGTACTGACATTATCAGCATGAAAATCAAGTACTACTATTTTTCTCACATAATGAGGCATAGTACCTAAAGTCCATCCGAGGTCAACAAGGCATGCGGATAAAGGGGGATATCATGGTTTTCCTTCTAAAGCTTTTGATACCTTAACAAGCTACTGGAACTCTGGAAGTGGTCTTACCTTACTTTAAAATAGCATTCGTCGAACTTAAATCGGGTCCTTGTTTCATCATGATACACCTCTTTCGCAAAGAGGAACCTATCTTCACTTGACAAGTGTGGATTGCGAACTTGCATATCAACAAGAAAAAGGAGCAACATATCCACAACTTTTTTTGTAAGCTTGAATCGATATTGAATCGACCTCTGAGACTGACCATTAGGACTGTCTCTGTTACTAGAGAACAAGACAAAATATCAAAGATACGACTCCAACGAATGTTAAGGGCGCCATCTTGAATTCCGACACGAGATCCAATAGTAATAGCCATGTATGCTTGAACAATAGCAACATCTTCATCAGTAGTGTATTTACCTTTACCAACCATATTGAAGTGATTAGAGAAACATATTGACAGAGAAAGAGAGAATCAACTAAAATGTGATTGATTGGGATGAAAATGTAGTTGTGAGGATGGGTTGGTTTTATAGTTGAAATACACAATAGATTTATTTTTTACCGTTGTAAAATGGACGGTCGAGAGTGTTTTTACCGTTTTAAAATGAAGGGTCTGGATGAGGTGTGTGAGGAGTGTAACAAAAAAATATCAAACAAGTATTTAATTCTCAGACATCAATTAGCGATTTCTTAAAATCGCAACAGCTTCTTAGAAACCGTGTACCGCGGTTTCTTAGTAACCGGTGAATAAGGCACGGGGGTACAGGTCTATACCCCTGTAGACATGGCTAGAACAAGAGCATCTTTCCACAATGTGAGGAAATTTTCTACATGTGGGGAGTATAATACTACACTAGCAAATAATCCCGTAGAGAGATCTAACGGTGGGAGCCTAGTTAGCAATTCGCCGGATCTTTCGCGAATAATTCGTTAAATTCGGCTGATTAATTCGGGATGAGTCAGCATACCTTTATAACATTTTTTTTTAATGTTTTCAAAAAACTAACACGGATTATTTGGCTAACTAATTCGGGATGAGTCAGCACACCTTTATAACATTTCTCTTTTTTTTTTAAATGTTTTCAAAAAAATAACAAGGTCTCGAACAGATGACCTGTTACTCCCATGCTAGGAATACAACAAAGAGCCATACCGACTATATGAAAAATGTCAAATTTTATATATTAAAGTATGCCGATTTTTCCGTACCGAATTCACAATCCAGAATCGAATTATACACGTACGTATATCGTTCCGAAGTATTACCTAATCTTGACCCGTTGACCAAATATTGGACCGTATTTGAATTCTCCGAATCCGTATAATATTCGTACGTTTGTCGTTCCGAACTACTCTCTGTACCACGTAAGATTTGCAGAGCCCCACTGTTTAAAGAGTCACTCGGGATAATTTGAGAGACTTCTCTCGATATAATTCTGGCATGTGGGGATTTTGGACTTTGGAGCACCATATTGGTAAGTTTCATCCCTCTCTCACTTGAAACACTTTGGCCGCATCGTTTCAGTCACAGCGAAACCCTAGTTTTCTTTTCTAATCTTCTCGAAGAAATCATATCTTTTCAAAGGGGGGAAGATGTTTTTTGTGAAACCAGAGATTGGATTTCCGGATGTAAGTAAACGATAAATCCCAATTTCCCTTTCAATTTCTAATAAACCTATCATATTTTTTTTTGTTGTTGTGATTATTACAAAAAATTTAAGGATGACGAAATTTGCTGTTGAATGCCAGGCTAGTAATGAGCTCTTGATCCACCGTGTGGAGAAGTGGGGAACCGAGGAAGAGCAGAAGAAGCGATCAGAAGCAGCTACCGCAAGGCGGTTGAAGAGGGAGGCGGAGTTCTATGAGAATCAAAGGGAGGCAAAGCAGAAGAGGAAGGAAGATATGTAAACACTTTAGGAGACAGTGGTTTGATACCTCTCACAACTGTGTAGAGTTCAGCGTCATTGCTTGCTATTTATATTGAATGTAGTTACAATAGGGTTTACAATAGATAAGTAGAGAGTCGTAAGACTAGGAAGACTTCCTATACAGACGCAAGACTAGGTACAGATGATAAGATAAACAAGTAGAGAAACAATAAGCTACAGACCAGGAGATTGTTACATGACTACAGAAACAATAAGCTACAGACCAGGAGATTGTTGCATGACTACAGGCGTTGACGGAAGTGGTACGATGACATGCCACATATAATGTTAATAATATGGAGATGATAGTCAAGGCTCAGATGGCCAAGATGTTCGAAGACATGAAGAAGGGGATCTACCTAACTGTCACGGAGGAGGAGAGGAAGATTATGAAGGAACAGCATGAGAAGAAGATGCGGACTCGAGAGAAGCACAGGAAGCTGATGGCCTCGATGAGGCAGATGAAGAAGAAGAGATCTTAAGTATTTGTAGATCCTAGATATAAGGTGAATCTAAACTATTTCAATTTTATCTGTTGTTGCACTGGGAAATTGTTAATTTCAATCTCTGTTGCGTTCTTTGTATGACAGTGAAACAGTGAAAGCCAGCAGATTTTAAGAGCTGGTTCCATGTCTGACTTGTATAGATTTGCCTTTCCTGCAATACTGAAGAAACACAACAGCAAGATGCATGCTTCAGTAAGAATGATATAAAATAATGCTTTAGAGTTAGAGAGATATCTATCAAATCCTTATAAATCAACGGAAATCACATGATCAAAATTGGACCGATTTTTACAAGATGACAGTAATGAAAGACTTCAAAGTTACATATAGCTAGATTAATAAAAGTTCTTTAGATGTATTCCCACCAACATGCTTGTACAGTAATAAGGATCAGGGAACTGGTTTGTCATACAATCCAACTTAAGGCCTAGAATTGAAGAATGCAAACAATGTGACATGGCACAATTATAAAGGAAATGTCTTAAATCCTGGATAAAATTGTCAAGTTGTGCATGATTCACAAAGCTTCTGTTTCTTCAGCCTGAGCAAGCAACCAAGTCTAATTAGCAGGTTTTGTAACCATGTGAAACAGTGAAAGACAACAGATTTTGAAAGACAAACATACCAGTATACCACATTCTTGGTCAAGAGCCTATCCTTGAGAGCTTTAAGAGTTGGTTCCAAGTATGACTCTCTAGATTTGCGTTTCCTGCAATACTGACGAAGAAACAAAACTGCAAGATACATCAGTAAGAATGATACAAAATAATGCTTAGAGTTAGAGAGATATCTATCAAAACGAAATAAATCAAAGGAAATCATCCATGAAAGTTCAATCATCAATATACTAAAACACAGTTGCCTACCTACAGCATCCACCGTCCTTGTTTTTGGGACAAATCTGGCCCTCCATCTTCTTTAAACTGACCGCAAGTCCATGTGTCTTCTGAAGAGAAAAAATCTCCACGTCTCTATAACTCCTTATAAACCTTTCTTCAGTTATAAACATAATCTGCCATTCTCCACATTCTCTTCGGTTCTCAAATCCAAAAACTCTCTGATAGTCCGTGGCTTCTGATCTCTTCCCATAACAAGGTATCGGCACACAGTGACAGTGCAATATTTGTCCACCGAAGGTTAAGATCATAAATCATTTTCCCACTACACGAAATTGCCTTTTTAGCAACGGCCCAGGGCCGTTACCAAAAATTAAAGCAACGGCGAGTGGCCGTTGGCAGGACGCCGTTATTGTTGCCGTTACAATAATTACAGCAACGGATCTGCCGTTGCTGTAATTATGATTACAGCAACACATGCATCTGTTGCAGTAAATATTGTCACGGATTAGACATACCATCATGCCGTGCCGCGTGGCAACCTACTGTAACGGTCTACCCGTTACTGTGGGCAGTAACTGATCGAACAACTCTTAACAGCAACGTTTGCACCCGACGGTGTTTTGTGCGGTAACGGTTTATCCGTTTGCCAGCTGGCAGTTTTCGTAACTGTTTTGAAACAGCCAGCACCGTTTGTGCCTGTGCAACTGATACCCTAACTGTTAAAGTAACGGAATGTACTGGTGGAATCTATTTTCTACGGTTCATCACTTGCCACCTGTCCCTCTGTCGTAACGGATCGAACAACTTTTACTCCCGTTAAACCACGGCGTGTAACGGATAAATTTTAACGGCTTAGTCAACGTTTTTATTCGTGGAAAACGCATCTGTAACATTTTTAGGATTTGCCACGTGTTTTTACAACTAACGGATTTGTGTAACGTCTGTTATCGTTGGAAGAAACTGTATTATTTTAAAAAAAAAATAACGCTGCCAAGCGTTAAGCCCTGCGTTACAATTGCACCTGGAATACAATTCATTCCAGAATCAAGAATACAGTTCATTTGTGAACCTGCACTACAGTTCTTTCCTGAACCTGCAATGCAATACAATACAATTCATTTCTAAACCTGCAATACTGAATCGAAATCCTGTAATTTTCCATTCATTCCCACTGAAATACATCCATTCTCATTCAACTAACACACATTTCATTCAAACTCTGAAAGTCATACAACAGTTTATACATCCATTCACTGCACTCATTCACAATCCTAAATTTATGAAACAGACATACATACATTTTTGCCTGTGTTTTTACTACTCCTAGATTAGAAGGTTGTGTGTTTCAGCAGTTTTCAGTTTATGCAATGTTCTGTAATGATACCTTGGATCAAAAGAAGCTTTTAGGACGCCGAATGGTGTAGTCAGTCGACCTCAGATGTGAGATTTCTGTGAAACAAGGAAACAAAGCTTTGAGTTGTCTATATAGTTGACAGAACAACCACTTGAATAACATAATATGACCCACTAACAGAATTGTCTATAATCATATCAATAACATGCAATATTGGGTATAACAAACAACTATGAGGTAAGGTAGCCGAAGCCCTGGCATACGCTTACGACATAATTCTCATCTTATATGAAAGAGAGAACAAGCTACAATAGCTCAAATATTTGACCACAGAACTAAACTGATAATGAGCTTAATTCTCATCTGTAACTAAGGCACACTAGCAATCATACACAATCATAGCTTAATTAGAGTTCATACCTGAAAATAACTACTAGGGGAAATCACCCTAAAGATTTGCGCCGGACGTTCTTCCACTTCTACAGCAAATTAAGACAAGTTATCAGCAAATATCATTGATAAATGAAATCAAACAGGATATCACAACTAAAGCATTCAAGAGATAATATCAGGTAATGAACAAACCTGAGATCAAAAAAGGAGACCTGCAGCAGCACCGTGGAATAACAAGAATGAAAAATAATAACAACAATGTCTTTAAAGGTTAACCAACGAGTTGGAAGGAATTCATTCCAAAAACATTGCTAGTGGTTGGGAGGAATTCATTCCAACTCTTGGACAACCTTTGCAAGGACAATTTTCTCCCACTTCTGCACCTGCCATACCAGCAGAATCAACCCTAGATTACCTCCTCACTGGTATTCTCTAGCTTCAAGTCTGCGCGTTGAATCTTCAAAAAATAAACATAAAGATAGTAAGTATCAACCTTAGTTAATGTACCATAGAAATGATAACAAATACTGAAAACAGGCATATTGAGAGTTTACTCACTAATGCAAGAAGCATCATCACTGGTCAAAGTATATGAACTTGATCACAACCTGAAAATAACAAAAGAGTAGACATAAGTTATTAAGATGGGCACTAAAAGGATCAAACTCAGAAATTTCAATATCAGTAATATACCTTATATTCTAACTAACTGAGGAGCTGATTTGACAACGGAAAAGGCCACTTTCTCCCACTTGTGTGCCTGTCATACCAGCAAAGAAGAGAAGTGTACATGTAGGTCAGTATGAAACGAACTAGAATACATAATTATCCAAGAACATGAACGAGTAAGTAACTATGTTACCTGGTATTTGATTGTCTCTTTATAGCAAGCTCAACCATTCTGCAAGTTCCTGCAAAAATATAACAAACTAGTCCTCTTCCCTCCTCCTTTACCAGGGCTGGGGACCGGCATCTCAAATGGCGGAGTTAAAAAGGGGTTGACAGGTACACAAAAGCAAATAAATAAATAAACAACATCGAATATTTGATACAAATATATATACACACAACATACTAATAATAATAAGGATGTCCAAACAATTACACTTACACAAGTGTAACTCGAAATATGTCCGTACTTGATACCCAAAAGACCCAACAAAAAAAAGCAGCAGTATATAGAAGTGTTAAAGTTAAGCTGCACAAAAAACCATTGCAAGAAGTGGGAAGTGCTCAAACAAGGATCATCCTGGTTATGGGCCATATAATGAAGCACTGTCCACCTACCAGATCTCCCAAAACATTGTAGTCATCCCCTTGTGGAGCATCGGGAACAGGATAGAGCGCATCCATAACTTCCTCAACACAAACAACTCTCTCCACTTTGTGGTTCACGGTAGCCCCATGACAAGACTGCCCCTGCACTCCACCAAGTACATGACCAGTTGCAACTGCATCCCCTTTCATGTTGATAAGACGCACCTGATGATCTCCCATAAGAGGTATAGCAGCTTCAGCAACAGTGTCAGCTACAACAACTGAACATGATTCTCTGATTGGAGAATCAGAAAGATCACCAGGGGCAGAAGCTGTTTGACTGGAAGGAGAAGTAGTATCCTGAACCCTTCCAGTGGCAGCCATAAAACTCATAACATGCTGTAAGCAGGACAAATACATTCAAAAATTGATCTGATTAGAATCTGATATATACAATGCACAATATACACAAGACATAAATGAACTAATTATAGAAGATCATGTTTGAAGCTCACCTTTGAAAGAAGCGTAAGATCTTGCTGCATCTGGTTCATTCTAGCATCAGCATCAGCATCAGTGAGTTTGCTTTTGCCAGAAGATTTAAGGGCCGCCCCTACTTTCATATTTACTGCCTGCTTCATGGACATAGTTGAGGAAAAGGAACGGCAATAGCTCCTTGGCTTGTCAACTCCAAACACTTCAGAAAGTGGATCGTCATCAAAAGACAGCTCCTCTAACTCTCCATCGCCAGCTTCCAACAGGGCCTTTCTCTTCTTCACTGCAGCTTCCACTAGTTTCTGAAATTCAAGGGAATTTCTGTGAAAGAGTCTTGTGTACGTGAACATTCAAAATGTACGAGTCTTGTATACTCACATATTTGTCATCAAGACCCGTCAATATGGCTCAATTCTTGCGCTTGTGTCCAAGCAACCATTGTTCTCCACGGCATTTAGCAACAGGTTTTTTCTCTTCTTTAGACTGTATAATCGGTATGAACAGTATCAGGGGTTGTAAAGGTAACATCCAAGGAGAATTTAAATGTTCTTAGAGAATCACCAAAGTACTTACCACCATGTAGCTCTTGTTTGCATATGAGAGTCTTCCTAGGCAATGAGTGTACTCTCTATGCTTCTGATTAGCTCCCAGTTTTTTATGCTTCTCTGCAACTCCTTCCTTGTGCTCGTTGTCGATAAACCGCTCCCAGACATCGGTGTTCATGCCATATGGACACTGGGCAATCATCTCTTCCTTGGTATTGCATAAGTCAAGGATTTTGGTCCGTAGTCCCCACTTGTGGGACCTAAACTTCTGTGGAAACATCCCAGAAACGGCCACTCTAGCCAGAGCATCGTCGATGGGGAAACAGAAAGTGTCCTGAAAAGAACAAGAAAGTATTTATGTCAGCAACGAAAGACTGCGGTTGGCATCAGCGTAACGCACAAATGGACAAAAAAACACAGTGGTTGTATTATAGATTGAAGGAAGATCTTTACCATTAGAGCGGCCCACATCGTGTCCTTGCACTTTTGAGGTACAAGCCTCCAGTCTTTGCAGTCGACGGGACAGTGGGATCTGATGAGCTTTCCAGTCTTGGTAGCAAACCTACTGGCGTTTACTCCCATTGGTCGACCATGCTCATCGAGGTCAACGAGATATCTGGATCGAAGGATTCTTGGATCACAGCTATTGGTGGGAGTACTAGTAGTTTGAGAAGCGTCAGGACTACCACTAGAAGGAGTACCACTAGTGGTTGGTGGTGAAGTTTCATCTGAATCCTGACTTGACATCTTCATACAAACGAACCAAAAACAAACAACATATGAGAGAACTTGAATACATAGCAAGTTATGAAAGTAGAAAACTAGAACTTTGGTTGAAACCCTAAGTTTGGATCCATAGATCACAACACCCACAAGTAAGTAACTTATTAAGCATAAACAATAGAAGCAGTGAACAATAAAAAAACTCAACTATTCTTAAAGCAAACAACAATTGTTAAGCATACACAACCTAAGAACCAAATGAAAAAAACAAGATAGATCTAAAGAAATTACCTTTCGAGATTGATTGAGGTACAGGGTTAGATGCGTGGTAAGAGGTATGAACGATGTGAGTGAAGATCGGAAGAGAGTTTGCGAAAACAGGAAAACGGAAACAAAGCTTCAACTCCATCTTCTCTTCTTTATAGAGAAAAGGTAGATTCAAAATGTTTCTGAAATTTGGAGAAGGGGGAAAAGAAATTTGAGAGGGAATCGAAAATTTTGGAGGAAAAAGAGGAATTGGGAGAGGGAAACGAAAATTGAAACAAGTATCTGAGTTGGGATTTGAGTGGGAAACGAAAATTTGAGATCTAAAAGTTAGCTCAACTTTTGGACAGAGAGTAAAGTTGCCCAAAGTTTCAATAATAGAAGAGAGATATGTTTTTGGTCCCAAAAATCGAGGTGAAAAGATCATACGGATCGAGCTTAAATGTTGCGATTGACTTTGTCAAGTCAAATTAAAATTTTGGTCAACTTCAAAAGTTAGGGTAGGACATGGGACACCAAAATAAAATCATATGATATGACATTTTCTTATAACAAAACACGTCCAATTCAAAGTGAAATTTGTTAACTAATAACTGATTTGTACCAATTCAAAGTGAAATTTGTTTGATCCTCAACTTTGGGCAAGAAATTGAGTTACAATCTTCCTCTGAACTCCAAACCACTCACTAAAATTGTAATGTTTCTGAGACGGTTTTGTTGTTTCCGTTGGAAATTGTAATGTATGTGAGACGGTTTTGTTGTTTCCGTCGAAAATAGTGATATTTCTGAGACGGTTTTGTTTTTTCCGTAGAAAAATAGTGTTGTATTTGACAATCTTCCTCTGAACTCCAAATCACTCCCTAATTTGCCATACTCTGAGCCAGGCTCTTCCAGAGTAGCACTGATGTTATCCAAAAATGGCAAATTCAAGGTGTAGTTAATGTAGAACCATAAAAGAACCCATTGTGGGCAAGTGAGAGTTACAATCTTCCTTTGAACTCCATTTCAAATCCCGAATGGCTGTGGCAAATAGTAAGGTATGAGACGGTTTTGTTGTTTCCGTTGGAAAAAAGTGATGTCTGAGACGGTTTTATTGTTTTTTCGTATGGACCTATATGCCACTAGGACAGTTTCATTGTTTTTTTCTCCCAAACCCCTTAGGCCTAAAGCAGCAGTTTTGTTTTTTAAACGAAAAGAAAATTACATTACTGAGCAAAGGATTTATAAGATAACCGATTTTCACTGATTTACATTAAGCTGATAGCAGGATATCTGAAAACATATTCTGACTCAAGAAACAAAAAAGACTGATTTACATTAAGCTGACTTCCAGTTTTCCTGCATATTTCTGCCAGAGTATCTGACTCAAGAAACAAAAAAGAATGAACTCCCAGTTCTGAATACAACTCTGACGAAACAAAAAATGGGTCAGAGTTGATACAATCAGAGCTAAGAGTATCTAGTGTAATCACAGTTATGAAAGCGCACACACAATCAGAATTAAGAGTTTCAGTGTGTGCGCCATATCCATAACTACTGGTAACACAACCAGTTTCCCCAAAATATCCCAAAATATACAAAAAATTATGTTCACACACACAAATATCAATAATAGGAACTCTCTGAACCCGAGTCCCCATCCTCGTCATCCTCATCCCCATTAACAATATCACTTTGTTCATTATCTTCGACATAATCGGGATCTTCCTCCTCGGAATCTTCCTCATCAGCAGGTTCTTCTTCCTCCTCGTCAGAATCTTCGTCCTCCTCGTCAGAATCTTCTTCCTCATCCCCAGTTTCTTCCTCATCTTCTTTTTCTTCTTCTTCTTCTTCTTCCTCATCAATAAAAGCAACAACAACAGTACCAGTAGCATCAGCAGAATCAACAACACCCACATCATCCACTACCCCCATCCGTAAGTCTAACCAATCATCCACCCTGAATTCTTGCTCCTCATCAGCAGCCACCAGCTCATCAGTAAAGTTTCCCACATGAAAAGGGTCTGCTTCATGTACATGTTCTTCTTCTTCTTCTTCTTCTACTAGGGGTTTAGGTTCTGCTTCCTCCGCATCATCATCGGAGGGTATACCTTCAGCGGGTGGCGCCGTTTCCATTTCTATAAGCTGACGCTGCATCTGGGCTTCTCTTCGCACCCTCCTTTGGTACTCTTCAAGCTCACAATCATCCTCCTGCTCTCTTCTGCGTTTCTTGCTCTCTTCCTCCCTGTCTTGCTTACTTCTCTGGCCTACTTCCAAACAACCGACATAATCGGAAGCACGCTTGAGAATCTCTTTTGCTTGATCCAAGCTGCATCTATATATAATGTTGTTGAAAGCAATCAACGGATTGAACGGATGTGAAGTAGCATCAGAATGTTCGGAGCTCCTCTGCTCCGCAGAGTCGGACCTTTTTCTTTTCCCCTTTCTGTTACGTTTTGCTTCTGAGTATTGTTGGCTATTCGATGCCATATCCTAAATTTTTTTCATACATTCATACATTCAAATTAATATAAACAGCATTATATTCAAATTAATATAAACAGCGTTATATTCAAATTAATATAAACAGCTTGATCAACGACATCAATACTGGACATTTGAAACAGACCAAAACCCTAAAATTTTCATAAAAACAATACTGAAATCAAACACATCTGGAGATCATAATAACGTAAACCAAACTAAACCCATGTCATGATTTCATCTAATTTGTTAATTAAAAATCTAATTAAACAGAGCAGCACTAAAAGCATTGAGTGAGTAGAAATAGACCAACATAACAAAATTTCACTTCATGCATCTTGATTTCACACCAGGTATCATGATTCCACATCAAAGTTAGCATTTAACTTCATTTATTACTAACGGATTCACCATGCAACATGCAAAGGCAGTTGAAAAGTAAAGGACCCAAAAGTAAAGACCTTACCTTTTCGAAAAAGAGATTGATGAAGGCTGAATATTCGGCTCAAATAGAGAGAAATAGATTTCCTCCTTAATCAAGCCCTGAATCTCCTTAAAGTCTGAATATTCTTGTCTGAGAGAGAAAGTGAGTGCTTCCAAAAGCAGCAGATCTTTAATGAAAGGTGTGTTTGTTCTTTAGCACTA
>JAJJMA010103116.1:0-34867 GCA_023529015.1 Papaver nudicaule | reverse complement strand
GAGGAATTGTTCTGCCACAAGCATTAGCAACATAAAAAACTTTTTCCATGCTAATAAGTTTTGCAACCTCTTCGGTGGCACGATCACATACACAAGGTATAAAAACTTCCCTGACCAACAAACAACAGTCTACTGACGGTTGAAGCTGCGGACCTTCTTTCAATACATACTTTGCACAAAGTCGTGCTAAAGCATTAACCTCATCAACGCAATATTCTTGTGGATTTCCTGTTGCAGGTGATTGAATTCCGGCTAAAAGTACTAGAAACAAACTGAAACAGACAATATTTTTCATGGTTGATGTTCCTATCTCTTATGGTGTGTTTAGTAACAAATTGATACAAGGATTATATATAGGGTTGAAGTTGGATGGAAATCAAGAGCAATGAATCACCGGAGATTACAGCTCATGTAAAATTTGGAAGGAGATATTAAGAAAATAAATCAAGGATTAATCATACAGTATCGCAAGATCTTGTGCATGCAGCAGCTCTTGTTTGATTCTCAAAATTTCATTTCCTTTCCTTAGCCAAAAAAGAGATTGTACCTAGTCATAAAGATACGTTATCCAGAAATTGGGATCCAAAATATTCTTGCACCGATAGAAGCAAAATGAAATCCCATTAAAGGAGGAGGAATAAAGCAGTCCTTACCGAGCTGCTAAAGTAGTATAAAAGTGTGTCCCAAGGTGAACAAAGTGGAAAAATGCTATGGAGGCCTGGATTAGTGACACGAAATTTTGACACCCTACATATGAAGACTCTATTGGTGTATTCTTAATGAAGACTCTATTGGTGTATTCTTAATGTGGAGCCATCTGCATTTCAAATGTGGTAGGATGAGAGGGAAGTAACCATTCCAATACATTGTGGTGTCACAACTTGTGATCACCAAGCGAGGTCTTCTTACAAACGCTGAACCAAGTGCGTGGTTAACTAGTGACTAGCTTTATTAGGTAATGCCTTTATTAGTCCATAGTGGTGTCTGCCTAATTAGCTTTACTCGCATGCATTTACTAGAACGAGACGTCTCACCGTTACTATTTTGTCAATATTCTGAAGGGTCTTGATAACTTGTGCCCCTATATATAGGTTAAGAATTAGTAAACAAATATAAATTGGGTTCATTAATTAAATACCCCTCAAAATCAACCCCTTCACAAATATCCTTATACAACTTCACAAATACCCTTCTAGACACCTTATCCTTTTAAATTAACATTACTTAAATACCCTCTTATACAATTCTTCTTCTACTAATTACACCCATCTCTCTATCACACCACCAACACTACCACTATACATCCACCACCACATTTCACCACCACCGTCACCGCCACCACCACCAATCACCGCCACATTCCACCACCGCCGCCACCACCAATCACCGCCACATTCCACCACCGCCGCCACCACAATATTCCACCACCGCCACCACCTCCACATCCCACTACTATATTCTACCACCGACACATTAAACCACCAACAACCGCCAACAATCACCGCCATAATCCACCACGCCACATCCCACCACCACCGCCACCACACTCCACCACCACATTCCACCACTGCCACCAAACACTGCCACATTCCGCCACCACTTCCACATTCCGCCACCGCCACCACATTCTGCCACCGCCGCCGCCGCCGCCACCACCGCTGCCGCCGCCGCCGCCACCACCACCGCCGCCGCCGCCACCAAAATGTGAAGCCAACTAACCAAGATGGCACCAAAATGTGAAGCCAACTAGCCAAGATGGCACTGGAATGTGAAGCCAACTAGGCAAGTAGGCACTAACCGTAAAGCCAGCTAGGCAGCTAGGCAAATGTGAAGCCAACTAGTCAAGATGGCACCAAATTGCGAAGCCAACTAGTCAAGATGGCAGCAAATTGCGAAGCCAACTAGCCAAGATGGCACTAGAATGTGAAGCCAACTAGGCAAGTAGGCACTAACCGTGAAGCCAGCTAGGCAGCTAGGCAAATGTGAAGCCAACTAATCAAGATGGCACCAAATTGCGAAGCCAACTGGCCAAGACGGCACCAAATTGTGGTGCCAACTGGCCAAGATGGCACCAAATGATAGAGCCAACTTACATAGTTGGTACTGGAATTGTGATTTCAAGTGAACCTAGCGTGAGTCGAACACGCATCTTCCGACAAGGAGTCAGTTGTGCTACCATTGCACCACAGATTCAATATGTAGAGAAAAAGAGGGAAGGTACCTAACTTGCTAAGACAATACCTTGTGATAGCTACTTTTGCTTCTCAGGAGTGCCCAATAATGCCTTCCTAACTGTGAAAACAAAAGCAAAGTGATCAATAGATGGGTAAGTACTCATAAATGTTCAGTAATGGGTACTCATAAATGTTTGTGCAATATTGTGTAAATTAAGACAATACTATAGCATTGTTTGCACGGTACAGGGTTAAGAAAAATCCATAACCCATCCATATCATTAAAATAAAACAACATAGTGATACAAGCAGTACAATTTGTCCCTTTGGCTTGGACATACACTTAAACAAAAAACTTAAACATACAGTCACAATAAGTCTCAAAATATCCAAATACCTTTGATGTTGCTAGTGCCACTCTACTCACCTGTATTTTACCCCAAAAGTCTTTATTGTGTTCCTCCAAGAACATAATCTAAGCACCATAAATAGGCCACCTAAATGATCTAAACCTGAAAACTGCATCGCCCCTCTCTATAGAGTTCGGAACTCGAAAGGCATTGTTGAGTAAATTAATATAATATGGCGCAGATAGGTAACACATAAGCTACTGCAGAAAGAAAATGAAGCTATAACAGTTTCCTTAATGGGGAGTACACATAAATATTCTACTACCAAGCATTGGTCAGGAACTTAAAATGGTCATTGACATTGGTTTGCTACAGTTAGCACTAGGCACTCTACAGATCTCCAAGGTGTCTCGGATTGTATAGGAGCTGGCATTAGCCTCTCCCTCCCACACATAATGCTTTTCAGATCTTGGTTGAGACAACAACCTACCTAACGGAGTCACGTCGGTAAGTTATTCAAACATAAGAACCAACCCAAACTGAACATATGATCAATAATAAAAAACGAAGCATCATAGTAGCTTCAGCATAAACAAGGGGCAATTAAGAATACATAAGTTGTGACAGTATATCATCATATCTAGCTAAACACCAAATAAGAGCTAAACACCAAATAAGAGGTGACTTACTATCAATATATATGTTTCAGTACTCTGTAGCCTCATATGCATGGAGACTGGACTAGAACTTGCAAGCAACAAAGGCGTAAGAAGAATGGAGGTGCTTACGAGTGAATTGAACACCTCCTCCTATCAAATCCCCAGTAAATGCAGCTCCTCCTTAAATCTGCATGTTGATTATCTTCAAAATTCCAGTAGCTTTTGCTACTCCTCCAATCAAATGGCAAGTACCTGCAACTCTAATTAATCCAATAATAATCAAGAAATTCTCACAATCAAATACAAAAAAAATACTGGTAATTGAATTCAACTTGCAACTGCTTCAATCAAATTCCAATAGCTCAGAAACATCAAAAATTAACAAAAATTATTTAACAGCAGCAGGAAGAAAACACCACCACCACCACCATCTCTCAACCACCAAAATCCAACACTAAACCTCCTCACATACATTCTAGAACAGTAAACTGAGTATTAGAGCGAAAATCTAACAACAACATTTCAAAAATTCAACAAACAATATTTCACCAACAGACGAAATCACACACATAATTCAACTCAGATACAAATTCAATGAAATGAACCAAGGAAATCACCATCAACATTATGTGTGCGCGCTTCTTCTTTCGCAGCAGGAAGAAAACACCACCACCACGATCTCTCAACCACCAAAATCACACCAGATCTGAACAACCACTACCACCACAACAACCATTATTATCTCCATGACAGAGATCGAATTTCGATCTGTGGACTGTAGCACAAAAATATAGATCCAAAAACGTGAAAGGTGATAATTAATTCATATCTGATCTGCTTGATTTAGCGGCAGCGATGACGACGACGGAGATTCAAAAAAATAAGTTGCAGCAGAGGTAGTGGTGGAACTTTGTAAGTCATCGTTGATGATGGCTAAAGAGATGGTGGTGTTTGGTTGGTTACCTTTCGTCTGAGTTTTCATGATTTCAGAAAAGAAGATGGTGGTCGTGGTGGTAGTTGCGGCGGCGGAGAATGAGAACAGGAAAAAAGAAGAGAAGGAAAGAATTATGGATCTGACGTTAGAAATGAAACTTTATTAATATGTGTAAGGGTATTATTGGAATTGTATTAAAATCACTTTGTTTATAATGGTCGGTAGACTTCAAATATATCCCTTGAAGGATAATTGTGAAGACCCACGAAAACGAGGGACTTTTTTTCAATTTCCTCAATATAAATTTGTATTTCTTAATTTTCTTTTATAAATGTGTATTGAAATTGTTGCAATCAGTTTAGTGCACATTTATCGTAATAAATAACATTGGGCTTCCGAAACTACCCTTTGAGGTTCATTGAAAAATAATTTTAAATTAAGCATTTTTATAGTGGTGGGACTGTGCCTTTGTAAATGGGAAGCCTGGGTTCCTGCGTTTAAAATATCCGTTAATGATCTAGAATATCCGTTCTACCGAACCAGATCTACCCGATTTCGAGTTTGATATATATATATATATATGAGCCAAGTCCCCTACCAGATTTACCGGATTTCATACTACTGTATGTATGCAAATAATTTTCATATTTGGGATTTGTCGGTAATATCCAAGATCATGTATTATTGGAAAAAAATATCAATCAATGGAAAGGGATGCCTATAGCATCATCATCAACACAAACAACATCAGCCTTGATATTTCTGTTAAGATCTAGAGATTTATTTGAGGCGGATCTTGATTATTGACTCTCCTTTATAGATTGAAAATTTTCAACCGTAAAGAAAATGGTTTGAAATCTTATGAATAGATTCCTTCATGAACTCTGTATTTAGAAAAATCAATAAATGGAATTGATGGGGGTGAAGGGAGAAAGAAACGAGGATGAATATGGACCACAAGTTAAAATGAGGAAAGGAAAGAGAATACATAAGTTAAAGAGGAAGGGAAAGTGAGAAGACTAAAATATTTACTAGATATAGTTCGGGTATTTTTGTAAACATTAATTGCACATTTTTATTTAACCAAACTTTTTGTAATTTCAAAAAGATTACTACAATTCCAATAAAATTTATAGTTTCAAACAAATAATGATTGCTTATCCTATATATTGGGGCACAAGATATCAAGACCCAATTCTAAAATATCAAACTTCAAGCTGCAAAATATTTGGTGGCTTGGATTTTGCACCTCGGTTTTTGTGTTTTTTTACGAGAGATTTTGTACCTCGTTGATGCCATAAATACCAACATATAGTAGGAGGGACAAAGGGCCGAGCCATCTTGCCCAACATAACCGTGGAATCTTTTATTGAACTTGAAAAACAAGTATTTTCTTAGACCAACAAAATACAGTAAAAACTCTATATATTGAGCCATATTTGGGGATAATCTCATTAGGTAAAGATCAGTAATAGTATTACATAGGCTCCTTTATATACTGGAAAGGAAAACCCTAAGTAACTATATGGACTGCACATCTATGGACCGTGGGCCCTATAACACTCCCCCTTGTGCGATTCAATAACAAAACTTTATACATAGTGCTTCATATATAGTACTTTGAATGTAGTTCTTCAAATGTATTGCTTCATTAAAACTCTGACAAGGAAAACCCGATGGGACAAAACCTTGAAAAGATAAAGAGCATAACGTCTCGAGTCTTGGTAAGCTTTCTCTCTTGGAGTTGGTCGTGGTAGGTGACTTCTCTTTTAGCTTCAAATGTATTTCTTCAAATGTAGCTCGCTCGTCAATGACCATTGTGTCTAAGTCAATTGCCTCATTAAAACCTCGCCAGGAAAACCCAATGGGACAAAACCCGATCTAAGGAAAAAGGGTGCAATATTAAGAATACTTAGAACAGAGTTAGACTCGCATATGTTGCCTCGCTAAAACCTTGACAAGGAAAACCCAGTGGGACAAAACCTTGACGAAGGGAAAAGAGTACAACGCGATAAGTCCAGAAGTACGCCTTTGCTCATGCTGAATAACACTCTTGCTTCTAGCTGGAAGTTGTTTCGCTTGACATGCTATCGTGTTCATTTCTTCGATTCCGATGCAGTTCAGTAATATCCATCCAGTCTTCAAGTCTTCAACATTCAGCATATACGCTAAGTGTAGTTGTTGTCGTATTCTCTCTAAAAACCTTGTCGAGTAACAAAACCCTGTGGGAAAAACTAATCTCGATCGAAGGGAAAAATAATACAACACAGTTTCACATTTCGAATCAAATATGTCGGCATCATATCATTGGATCCTCCCCCTGATGTCGGCATCTCCCCCTGATTTCGTTTGGGGTATAGTCTCTAGACAGTTTCATTAGTCATGAGCTTTTCGAAGTGACTATAGGTGATGACTTATAAGTTCACCATGTCTCCCCCTGATTACATTCGGTGACTAAGTGATTATTGTCCCTTCATAATCAACAACTTTTCGATTGCACTTTTGGTATTGCAGTTGTCTCATTAAAAACCTTGTTGAGTAACAAAACCCTGTGGGAAAAAGTAACCTCAGTGAAGGGAAAAAGAGTACAACTTACCAGATGCTCCCTCTGATGTAGGAAAACTTGTTTAGTACAATACCTTCATGGGAGTTTGAACAACTTCTTTAGTCCAATATAGGCAGACACTTCCTTTAGTCCTTCGCAGTCAGACAAGTTCTTTAGATCTCTGCACTTTTGCAATCATGGGAGTCGGACAATTTCGTTAGTCCTATACTTTTCACATGTAATCATGAGAATACAATTTGCAAGTTCATTAGAAAACTCTACTTGCGTCTTCATAGGGATAAGAACATTTCAATGGTTCCTTTTAGGTATCTAGAGATATTCTTGATACCATTCCAATGACGTTGTGTTGGCGCTGAGCTACATCTAGCCAATAAGTTCACTGAGAACGAGATATCTGGTCGAGTACATTGTGCTAAGTATAATAATGCGCCTATTGACTTTGGTAGGGATATTCGTCTCCCAACACATCTCCATCACCTTTCTTTCACGAGATGGATCTTTACGTACATCTACAGTTCGACCAATCATGGGAGTGCTAGCCAGGTGCACTTTGTCATATTAAATTTGCCTGAATATCTTATGGACATGTGCTGACTGGTGGATTAATATTCCACAAGCTCGATGTTCTAAGTCCTAGACACATCCGAGTTTTCCCAAGATCTTTCATCTCAATTTTGAATTTCAAATAGTTTGCGGTTTCTCTTACTTCGTCAAAAGTACCTACTATGTTCATATCGTCGACATAGAAAACTATAATTGTAAATCCGGAACTTGTTTCTTTTCAAAACACACATGGGCACAATTTATTATTTGTATATCCCTTCCCAATCAAATGATCACTTAGACGGGTATACCACATCCGTCCGGATTACTTTAATCCGTAAAGTGAGCGTTTCAAATTAATTGCAAACGCACTCCGTGGTTTAGAGTTACTTGATTTTGGGCAATGGAAGGCCATCTGACACTTTCATGAATATCTCTGTATCAAGATCCCCATAGAGATATTATGTAACCACTTCCATAAGTTGCATTTCAAATCCTTCTGAAACTGCCAAGCTAATCTAATTAGCAGAACATCATGATGTTCGCTACAAAAGAATAAGCGATCCAGGGGTTTGTGAGAAACCTCGTGCCACAAGGTGAGTCTTTAAACTTTAAGACTTCATTAATTATTCTCACTACGCTTTGTGACAAATAACCATTTATGTCCCACAGGCTTTACACTTGGTCGGTTAGCACTACCGCACTAAATACCTGTATATTTGTCAGAGAACTAAGTTCTTCCTGGATTGCGTAGGCCAAATATGCTCTTTGTTTGAATCTAAACAATATAGAGCATGGTTCGATCTCATCGTGCTCTACTTCTGGAGCAACTGAATTATATCATCACTATGCACGCATGATCCTTTCATTGACTCATGTGCATTCTCATAATCCATTAGGATTTCATTGCTCTCTAGAATCATTTAAAACTTCGGAGCGTCCTCCAGTTTGATTCATGGACATGTTCAGAGACAATTCTATGCAGATGATCTCAGATGATATAAATAATTATATTATTGTGCCTTACTCACCTACTTCCTGTCTAGGTGAGTATCTATCGAACCTGGTGGTCTCTCCAACTTCCTTTATGGAGCCACGACCTCAACCATACTTCCACAGAGTATAGTTGCAACACCTTAGTTTATGGTGTGTATCCTTATTTAAGGATATTTAACCTTGCAGGCACGCTTTCAGTTGGTATGTTTAATCTCGTCACATTAGCGATATCAGTGTACATCCTGAATATCGAAAATCGTTTTTCACATTACATTCACATTGCGAAGTGCGGGGATCAAGATGAGACATCGTGGGAAACACACCACGACAATTCCTGTCGTTCCCTTAGGAAATACTTTTCCTTACCTCCCCCTAACGACGGGAAGGTTGTCCCATCAAAGTGATTATCCACAATTCTAGCGGTAAAGAGATCGCCTGTCAAAGGTTCTTCGTAGCGGATATTTGTTGGGGATTCGTATCCAACATAAATACTTAACCGTCTATGTGGACCCATCTTAGTACGCTGTGGAGGCGTATAGGCACATGTATGGCACAACCAAAAATGCATAAATGTAAAATATCAGGCTTATATCCAGTTACCAACTGGTACGCAGAAAATGGTTGGCTATCAGTGGGTCTGAAGCGAATAAGTAAAAATGCATGCAATATGACGTACCCCAAGCAGTAATAGGCAGGTTGGAGCGCATAACCAGTGCCTTAGCTACCATCTCTAACCTTTTGATGTTAGCTTCTCAGAGACCAATTCGAGAGTGTGTATGGGGTACATGATGCTCTTTATCAATTCCTTTTGACATACATAATTCTTCAATTCCTTTAGATGTAAATTCTCCAGCATCTTCAAGTCTGACAGACTTGATTGTATGATCATGGTGGTGAGCCGTTAGATGTATCACTTGTACTGGGAGCATTGCAAAAATAGCATTTGTTGTGGACAACAATGCAAGTGTGACCAACGGGTCGAAGCATCATCCAGAACCATAAAATACTTGTATGGTCCGCATTCTGGATGTAAAAGTCCACAAATATCACCTTGTATCCTTCGTGAAAATGGAATTTTTCTTTGGTATCTTTAGCATAAGATGGTCTCGATTCTGTCTTTGCTAAAGAACAAGCTTTGCATTACGAGTGATGTGCCTTCGATAAGGCCAACGAAGAAAATGAGATAAATGATATGCTTCAGTTACTTTGGAAAGCACATAGTTACTCTTCGTTGTAACAATATTTTGTCCCATTTATTTCTCTCTCGAAATAATGATGTCGATGTGAGTTCTTTAAAACACAAATCATTAAATGTTGATCCGGATGCCCTACTCGGTAGTGTCAAAGCTTGTATAAGTCACTGGCCAACAGTTCGTCATTGGAAACAATATAAGATTCAATAATCGTAATAGTGGTGATGTACAATCCACTAGAGTAACTCAGTAGTTTCTCTAAGATGCGCTTCCATCCGCATTCACTAGAAGTAACGTAAAGTTCTATTTTCACAACGAATCACCAAATGGTAGCCATTTGAATGAATATCCTTAAACTCACAAGGTGTGGTTAGCTCTAAGTGTTTACAGAGCTTCTTTGACTTGAAAACTTGTGCCGCTGGCACCAAGATTTGAGCAATACTTCGCCCAATTAATACTTTCGATGTTCCAATCATCGTAATCACAAAAGGAGTAAAATCAACAAACAATTGTCCATTTCTTAGGATAGTGCGGGTGGTTCCACTATCGAATACACATTTGATCTCTCCTTAAGACATTCCTTTAAGTACATCATGCAAGAATGTCATACAAATGAACAGTTTATCTCAGGTACTTTTGAGAATATTTGTTCTATTAGAATGACGTCCTTTACATTCTAATGTACGTGTTAAACAACAGATTATCGTAAACAAAAGAAAATTCTATAACACTTAATAGAAAGATAAATACTTACAAATAATCCAAGCTTCTTACGTCAAGAAGGTAAGAACATGTTTAGCTAAGCACACACACACAAAAAAATAGTATACCAAAGCGACTTATAACGTATTACAATAAAAAACGACCAACCAAATTTCTTTATGGTCATGATCACTTGCATTTAAAAAAAAAATTACTAATCAAATTACTTTATGATTTTAACGGGTGCATTATGTTTTCTAACCAAATTACTTTATGATTTTTAGTAAAAACATATACTTTTGTTGACCAAATTACTTTATGGTTCTAACGTGGCAAACCATTTGCAAACTATAACGTGAACTCACAGTAGGCTCGAACTATGACCCGCCCCAATATGGGTAGTGGGATCTCGTTATTAACGTGAAATAGTAGGCCTAGAAATTGCTAGGATTAAACTAAAATGTGAAGTAACAATATGCCCAAACAAACAGGAGATACCGTGGGCTAATGGGAGGTCCACTAGAAACTATTACGTGGTATGGAGTCCTGTTACTACGTGGAGGCTATGGGTAACTGCTATACGTGGAGGTCAAGTTCATGGAATTTTCACAAAGTGTTTGACCTTTGGTCAAAACTTATACAGGCTAAACATGATGTCCATGAGAATCTCTACCATTAATTTCGAATTACCTACTCGTGTGTATAAGCTAAAACAAAATCAAACATGAGTCACGTATGTATGATGTCCATGAGACCAAACAATCATGGCAGACAAGTATTCAATAACCTACTGTTCATAGATCACTTCCAATTAGAAAAACAGTTGAGGCATACCTCCGTCCGATGAGATTTGATTGAGAGACAGGACGAGCAAAAATAGAGATACCCGTGAGGATTTGGTGATAGCTATGCTCTTGCAGCAAAAGTAGAGTCCGTGCTTTTTGTTGCGCACAAAAAAAAAGAAAAATATAATCAATCAAATCGTAACCTTATTTCACAAGAAAAAAATTATAACAAAGAAGTAGAAAAACTAAAATAAACTTAGCTGTGCGAAATGCTTCGTTAAAAAAAATCGGCCACTGCTGTAGGGTTAGGGCTCGTGCTGATAACGTATTTGGGGATAATTTCATTAGGTAAAGATTAGTAATAGTATTACATAGGCTCCTTTATATACTGGAAAGGAAAACCCTAAGTAACTATATGGACCGCACATCTATGAGCCGTGGGCCCTATAACAAGCCAGCTATTTTAAGGGCGAGTTTTTTTTTAATAAGGGCGAGCACTAAACCAAAATAGGATTATAATGAAGTAAAAAGGTCATCCCATATGAAATATATTTTTCTAAAGATAAAACAACCCTTGATTAGTAGATATGATTAGTTGTTAACTCAATTTAATTAGCAAAAATTATTAGTGTGAAGGGTTATATTATGGTTATGATAAAAAATTGAAATTAGAATTATTTGTTTAGAGAGACAAGAAGGAGAAGGAGAAGGAGAGGGTTTAGGGGGGAAAAACTTGGGTTTATGGAAAATGAGTGATTCAAGTCCTAAAAACGATCGTGAGTTTCTTTTAAGTCGTGTTGATCAATCATGTTTCAATAATATAGAAGATGAAGCCGCTATTGATATGTTGCACGATCAAACTCGATTATACAATGAAGAACAAGACTCTCTTAGGTATGAAGATCCTTTTGACTTGGAGTCTGAAAAACACTCAAATGAACAACCCAATGGTGAATACAACGAGGTATGCATCCTAAAATGTCGTGATTGTATGTCAAATTCGTTAAATCTTCAAAAATGCATGTTTTGAAACCAGAGTCGTCATACTCTGTGTGGAAAAGCTCGACGATTTTCAGAATCGCCGAGGTATATTTGATCATCATGACGACTCTGTATTTGAAACACACTCAGATATGAACAATCGTCACTATTTTACTTCAAACCATGACGATTTTTTGGCATGCAAATTTACGTGGGGCCATTAAATGCTGCTCGTCATGGTCGTGTTTACAACTGTGACGATTTCGGGGTCTCAAAAATATCCACTCTGTCCCAAAAAACAACTTAATCGTCATGATGTTTTTGAAAACCATGACGATTTGTCGTAAAAAACAGTTAAGTCGGCTTGCAAGTAGAAACAACCTTGACGATTTTTGTGGTATTTCTGACGACCTCTTGCTATGTAGTTACCGTTGTTGGATGCGAAAGAAGTAGACAATCAACCAGAAGCCCTCAAAATGAGAACTGAAGATACCACCGAATTTTATATGACTAATGAGGTATGCCACATGTGGACCTATGTACGGGTGGTCGTTGGGCCTATCTCTGCGTACGGGCCTAGCTCTGATACCAAGTGAAATTTTGCGGGCATCCAACTCAAAACCAACTTTGTTTTTTTCCGCACATGTTTCCATGTCACTTGATTTTTTTCCTTTGTTTGAAATTTATCATCTTTGTTAATGTAGGTATGAGAAAGTAGGGATGTGGAGATAGAGTGGGCTAAAACGAAAGCAAAAAAAATTATGTGTGTGGTTGTGAAGAGTAACAGTATAGGAAAGACTTGGGTTCAAATGATTTGCCAGCATGGACGCAAATTTGTAACTCACACGAAAAAGGGTTATGTGTACCAGCGGAAGACCACCAAGCGAAAAGTGTCCAGGACTAACTCAAAGAAGATGGATTTCCCTTTCAGGATGATATTCAATAAGATGAGGGGTAGTGACAATAGGTGGTTTTTGAAGAAAATAGCATGTGGTTGGCACAACCATCCAGAACCTGATTCTCTTGTTGGATATGCTTATGTTGCAAAGTTGAGTCAAGCGGAAATTGATATAGTGAGGGAGATGAAAGGAATTTCACCGCAAAAGTTTTCTGAGTGTGATTAAAGAGAAGTTCAAAGGCAACCTTTCCACATTATCCCAAATTTACAACGCTAGAGCAATGTTACGAAGGGAGGAATGGGATGGAAGATTGGTTATGCAACAATCGGTTTGGTTGGCAGAGAAACACAACTATTACATTAATCAAAGGATCGGGATGAAAGACAAGGTAACACACATTTTCCTAGCTCATCCCAAGATGATAGGATTAGCTATGTGCTTCCCTCAGATATTGATGATGGATTGCACTTACAAAACCAATAAGTACAATCTGCACTGAACATCGTGGGTCAGACATCAGAGGAATTGGCATTTACTGTGGCTTGGTGTTTTATGCAACGCGGGACAAGGGACGACTACAAGTGGGCACTAAACGAATTGAAAAAAATCTACAAGGGTCAAACTCCGGGGGTGATAATAACGGATAGGGAGATTGCATTGATGGGGGCAGTAAAGGATGTTTTTCCGGATGCACAAAATTTCCTTTGCACTTGGCACATCCAACAAAACATCTTAGCAAGAACAAAGATTCATTTCCAAAAGCCCAAGAGAAAGACAGGTTGTGAGCGTTCGAAAGAGGAAGATGACCGAAGGAGTAAATAGTCTAAAGATGAATTGAAGGAGGAGAAAAAAGATACCGCATACGAAGGGGGGGGGGGTAGACTGGGATGAATTGGTTCACTCGAAGACCAAGGAGAAGTTTTATGTAAATTTGAAAAAGTGGGAGGATTTATGGAGACCTAAGTATCATAAATCGGTGGATTATTGCATAGATACGTGGTTAGCCGACCACAAACAAAGACTTGTTTATGCATGGACCTATGATTATCCTCATTTTAAGAATAAGGCAACGAGTACGGTTGAGGGAACTTATGGTCGGTTGGAGAGGATGCTCGATGTATGTCACAATAGGGTTGTCACGTTACAAGAAGGTATCCATGAGTATAATAATCATTATTTGTGGAAGATTCAAAAGGAAATGGGAAAGAGTAGGAACTCGTTTTGCACCAATTATAATGAGGAGGATAAAAGATTTCTTCGTTATATTATGTTCCGAGTATCGCATTGGGCGATAAATTATATGATGGAGCAACGTGCTATTTTTAAAAAGATGGAAGAGCAAGGTATAGTGCAAGTTTGTGAATGTAAGACGATGATCGGTATAGGATTTCCGTGTCTTCATCGTCTCGGTAAATATGAAGACCATATTCCGCTCGAGGATATTCATCCCTTTTGGCAGCAACTCTCATTTATTCCTGCTACTACATTCGACGATACACAACCTTGGGTTGACACCGATGTGCATCGTGAAATAGTTGAATCATACCCCACCATGAATCATGTGAGTAAACAAGCTTTGCGTGAACGTACTATTTTTTCCCTTAATTTGGTGTTGACTACTGCTGAAGAACCAGAGATAGAAAAACCCACTGGTAGACCAATCAATGCAACCTATTTTAGTGAAATTAGGAAGGAAAAGAAGTTTCAAAAAAGTACTAAGAGAGACCCCACCCTAGCAGAGTTAGTGGAAGCCGAGTACACAGCGGGGGAGAAGAACCATAAGAGTGGCCGGAAGATGGTGCTTACCCAAGAGAGTTCTGCTGACCCAAAAGCAAAAGTTATATCCAAGGTTAGAGAAACAACTCTAGGAGTGGGAACATCATTAGTGTCAGCGTGTGTAGGAAGTGCTCCAACGGACGGTGATGAGGAATTGTGCACTCCACAGTCAAACCAACAAAGCGGAATACAAACAATAGAAATTGAGGTTGGACCAATGGTGACCCCCAGGGTTGCAAACACCGGAAGACCATTGAGGACCATTCATACCATTGAGGACCATTGAGAAAGTACGTCATGTGGGCCCGCCCTCTTCTGCTCACGTGCTGTCTGACCTAGGTATGTATTTAAAATTTTACATGTGGGTGCATTTATTCCTTACCTTTTGCTTCGCAGAAAAATTCTATATATACCCTAGCATCTGTTGCATTGTTGTGAATCGAGAGAGTTTCTGCATCTGGTGAATGTTTTGGTGATTTACTATTGTGGCTTGTCATATATATTTTGTGCTAGGCTCTTTTGGAGGCGGTTCTCATAGCGACCGAGCGAGTGATACTGACGCAGAAAAGAGCGCGTCCTCGACGTCTTCTGACCGGGTAAGTGGTTAATTTTGTTCTGAATTTGATTCTGTCTCCCGTTACTTGCGGTTTGTCTAAATTTCAGTCCTTTGTAGGAATCGGATATGGTGAAGCGTGCGAATAAAGATACGGAGAGTGCAAGTAGCGAGAAGCGCTTGAGGAATTCCTTGCCTTCGAGGAATAACAACATTGTCAATCGCCCTACTGCTTCCGTGGCGCTAGGTTCTCCAGCAGCCAACGTAGCTCGTTCCCCTGCTGTAGATGTGGCTCGTTCCCCTGCTGTTAGCGTAGCTCGTACTTCTACGACGCCGCCCATGTTTGATCATGTTTTCGACCGTTCAGAGATAGGCTTCGAGGATGATCCTTTTGAGCTAGTCTATGGATTTTGGGTCCCTGCGGCTCATGTTTGTACTTATACCAAAATCTTGAGGCGCTACGGTCATCTCGTCCCAAAGAAGACGGCAAGCTATGTTGGTAAGACGACGCAAGTCAAGACAGTTAGCGATCTGCTGGATGTGGCGACCGGTCTTTACGGCGCGGACCAGGATCTTCCTTCTGAGGAAAAGATGAAGAAATGGGATGATATTCTTGCTACTGCTGACTATATGCGATTCAATGTCGCTGGGTTGCTGGAGTTGATGGATAAGGTAAAAGCCAAGCATGACCCTAGAACTTCAAAGCTCTCTTCTCGGATTAATCAACTGGTGGAAGACAGGGCGCGGCTGGAGAAAGAGGTCGAAGCCAAGAAGGCCGAGCAGAAGAGGATCACCATCGAATTTAGCGCTGCTACTGACGCGCTTGCTGAGGTGGAGAAAGATGTTGAGCGGGTGAATGTTGAGCTGGAGGCTAAACAGAGAGAGCTGAACGAGCTTTTCGAAGCGGATTCATGATTTCTCCTCCCCCACCCCTTTTTTTTTAGAACATTATGCTTGACTTGTTTGTTATTGGTGATGGTTTCTTTTTCGTTCCTCCCCCCTCTTCTTTTTTTTTGAGAGAGATTTAAAGATTGACAGTTTGGACTTAAATGTCTTATTAATACCTGTTTAATCTATATATATAGCTGTAGTAGTACTTTGTGTTATGATCTGTTCTGTGTGTTTCTTCTTTCCATTTGTCCTAATTTCTGCAGATCAGCGTCAGAGCAATGGTACTGTCGCGTGAAGAAGTTGCCAGTGACATTCGTGCGCTACGCAAGGCCAGTTTCGTCCTGCCTGTGGTCTTTGCTTATTTTGGAAAGTTGTCGGACGACTCGTGTCTAGAGTTTGTTGAGATGAACTCTATGGTGGAGGGAGCAAGGTTATCCGGGCGCGAGCCTGATGAGGTCATGTTGGAGCGCCTTCGAGACTGCAGGGCTCGTCGAGTGTTCTCCACTTTAAACATGTTTGATGTTTCCCGCGCCCTTCGTGTAATAAATGCGTCCTTGAATCGTGCGTACGTGTTGTTTTGCACGTTTCGAAGTCGAAGCGTCTAGGCAATGCGTCTGTTTAGCAAGTTGACTCGTGTCTTTTCGATACCTGTGTAATAATAAGTACCGTTTATTAAATGATAATCTTTGGATGTGTATATATACATTTCTTTTCTCCTCTTTGGTTATCCTGCTTTCCTTTTCCTTCTTCTCCTTTTTTTTTGTGATGGCTTTCCGTTTGCGCGGCTACTTCATTGGCTTGTCTTCGATACCTTCTGTATCGACTCCCTTGGACCTTGAGCGCGAGATTGGGCGACTGGAGTCGGTCAAGGAGGAAGCAGAATTACTGGTCACTCATAGACGAGAGGACTATGAGGCTCTCCAACAGGTTTGGAATGACCATGCTGAATGGGAGGTCGCCTGTGTCGCTGGAGTCACCCCTGATGTCCAATTTGGTTCTCATAATGAGGCGGGGCTTTGTCGGCGGATGGACAGGACTCATAGTCGTCATACTGCCGCCCTTAGTAATCTTCTTGAAGCCGAGCGGTTTGTCAGGGACATTGACGAGGAATTAGATCGGTGTAGACGCGCTCTTGCTGTAGGCGCTGTTATGCCTTTGGTTTAATTTGTTGCCTTATGTAGATGCCGTATGGCCGTTTTACTGAATCGGGATGTCTTTTCATTGAACACGTGTCATGCATGCCCAGGGCGGCTTTTTTATGTATTAAATGCATCGAATTATTAGTATAAAACGTTTTCATTCACCATGCATTCATTTTAAAACAACGAAATGGCTTCTGCGGATGGTTTGTGGGTATTGGCCCTTCCTGTTATTCCTGGCGCCTTAGCTCGTGCTGATCTTGAAAAGGAGACAAAGCGCTTACGCAATATTCTTTTGGAGACAAAAGATTTGCTTCAGGTGCATGAGCAACATTGTAAGGATATACGCGCTGACCTTGCCGATCAGTGCAAGACCATGAGTTTGATTCGTCGCGCGAGTGCGAATTCTATTTTAGTGGGTAAAGCGCGTTGTCACTATAACGATCTTGTTCAACAGCTCGCGAAGGAGGAAGATTATGTGCAGTATGCGAAAGACTCTGTTGATTTTGTTGCACAGCGTGTTGCTGAATGTGAAGCCGAGCTGGCCGGATTACCCAATGCATGATGCTTATTTTGTGGCTTGTTAGGCCTATGAGGACGCGCCTTTGTTGTAGTGCGTTATTTTCCTTTAAGTTTATCAAGTATGTAAAGCAGGATTTGCTAAGTATAATGACTATACGCGCTTCTTGTTTGCGCTGACTCTTTCTAGTATAATGATTATACACGCTTGTGTTGTGTTTCGATTTAATGTGCTCCTTGGTTAGATCGACGTGTGTTACGAAAGGTAGCGTGTTCAGTGCGTTCCTGAGGCAGCGTGTTCAGTGCGCTCCTTAAGGGTTTTCGGTGCCCAATCGACCAGGGTTATCAGTGCCCTTGTGTTAAATCGATTTGTGTTGTGAAAGGTAGCGTGTTCAGTGCGCTCCTGAGGCAGCGTGTTCAGTGCCCTCCTTAAGTGTTTTCGGTGCCCAATCGACCAGGGTTATCAGTGCCCTTGTGTTAAATCGATTTGTGTTATTAAAGGTAGCGTGTTCAGTGCGCTCCTTGAGGGTTTTCGGTGCCCAATTGAAAAACAAGAATGATAAAAGAGAGGGGTAAGGCGCCCTGTCAAGATGCCTTCCCCTTATATATATTTTTCTTATTAAAGGGACAAACATGACGCTAGAAGTAAACGTAAAAATAAAAGGGTGAAACCGCCGTTGTCATGGCGCGAGTTAATTAGGCGTAATACAATTTAATCAATTTACCATTTATTGGTGTATCAATCTCTTTCCCGTTCATGTAGTTGAGGTAATAGTAGCCGCTTTCTGCAACTTTCCGTATGATATATGGTCCGCGCCAATTTGCCGCGAACTTCCCAGCCTTTGCTTTTCTCTGCACGTGCTTTGCGATCTTTAGTACGATGTCTCAAACTTTGAAGGAACGAGGTATCACTTTCTTGTTGTAATAACACGCCTTAGTAGCTCTGTAAGTTTTTGCGAATTGCTCTGCCCTGGCCCTTCTCTCTGCTAGTGCGTCAAGATGCGCGATCCTGTTCACGTTGTCTGGCTCAGTGTGGCTTGCCACAGCCACCCTGGCGGATGGTATTTTGACCTCGGCTGGCAAGATGGCATCTTCTCCATATACCAGTGAATAAGGAGACACCCCTGTAGAGCTGTGCTTAGAAATCTTATACGCCCATAATTCCAGAGGCAGTTGTTCGTGCCATCCTCTATGGTGGTCATGAACAGTTTTGCTCAATATTCTCAATAACGTTTTGTTGGTAGATTCCTCTAGCCCATTCCCATGTGGGTAATATTCAGTGGACGCGTGTTGTTTGATGTTGTACTTGGCTAGCAGATCCGCCACCTTCTGGTTGATGAATGAAGTACCGTTGTCTGAGCGGATAATCATGGGTGCGCCGAAACGGCAAATGATGTATTCTTTGATAAACGCAGCGACAGTCTCTCCTTCATAATTTCGTAGAGGCGCTGCTTCTACCCACTTGGTTGAATATTCTGTCGTCGTGATTATATATTTGTGCCGGCTGGAAGATAGAGGGTTTATGGGGCCGATTAGGTCTTGACCCCATCTATGAAAATGCCACGGAGCGACCACACTGTGCAACTCCTTATGGGGCGCTTGTATCACATTCCCGTGAAGTTGACAGACGCCACACCTTCTTACAAACTCTGCCGTGTCAGCCTCCATGGTAGGCCAGTAATAACCTCCCTCATGGATGTGGACGAATAGCTTGCGCTTCCCTTGGTGTTCCATCTCATGAGCTTTGGTCATTACTGTATGCGCTTCCTCCTTGCTCAGACATCTCAATGCTCCATTATCGAAGCTCCTACTATACAACACCCCATCGGTAATAAAGAAACGTGCCGCCTTCTTCGTTATCACTAGAGCTTATGTCTCATCCCTCGGGAGCAAACCATTCTTCAAGTAACTGATGTAAGGTTGCCTCCAATATATCTCCTCAATTGTGCAGACCTCCGATGGTTGTGGCGGCGACTGACACTCCGTACACTCGCCTTGTAGGAGCGCAACCTGTGTTGCCATCTCGGGCTAGTAATACCCCCTTCTTTGTAATCTCATGTACATGGGAACTACTCCCGAATGCCCACACGTTTCTTGGTGAACCTTGGCTAAAAGTCTCGCTGCTTCTTTATTCCCTACACATCGTGCCAATGCTCCACCCGCCATTCGATAGTAGAGTTGCCCCTTGAGGACCACAAAGGACTTTATCTTTTTGAATAACATCGACCTCTCTTCATTGGGCTTATCGAGCTCCCTCATGACTCCTTTTCTCCAGTCATTTTTCTCCTCAAACTTCATTTCCCGCAGCAAGGTGTTGTGGAGTTCTTGTCTGTGCACAGTGATCGAGCCTTCCTCCTTGCCGTTTAAGTTGATTTTCGCCGCTAGGGTCGCTAAAGCGTCAGCGTGCCTATTCATGGTTCTTCCCGTGTGTCCCAATTCTATTAGGGCGAATTTGGTCATCTGCTCCTGTGCTTCTGCGCGATAGGGTGCCAAGTGCTCCTCCTTGACATGGAAATCACCACCTGCTTGACTGGTGACTAATTTCGAATCGGCGTGCATGTGGAGTCGGGAGAGCTTCATTTGCTCAGCTAGCTTGAGGCCTATGAGGAACGCCTCGTACTCAGCTACATTATTGCTGCAAGCAAAGTCTAACTTGAAGGCGAACGAGAGCAGTTCCTTTCCTGGTGTTTCAAACACGATACCCGCGCCTCCATACGATCCATAGGATGATCCGTCAAAGTACATGTCCCAAATGCCTTCTTCGTTAACCTCCGCCACTTCCCCTGGTATGTCCTCATGGATACTGGTTTTGTCGCTTCCTGGGAACGCGGAAAGAAGATCTGAGATTGCTTGTCCCCTTACACCTCGGGGTCTTTGGTAATGAAGCCCAAATTCTGACAGTTGTAGGGATAACCGCGCGGTTCGACCGGTCAAGTACGATCGTTCGGCTAGGTAAACCATGCGGTTCGCTGCGGCGATTACCACGGTTTGATGTGCCAATAAATATGGCCTTAACTTCTGAGCCGTGTAGATCAGAGCTAAACATGCATGTTCAATTTGAGGGTACCTCACTTCAACGTCTCTTAAAACACGGCTCACGTAGTATATATGAAAGAGCTGATCCTTTCCTAAATCTTGAGCAAGGAGCGCCCCTATGCCTTCAGAAGTGTACGCCAAGTAAAGGTGTAAACGCTCTCCGGGTATCGGTGGTCGCGGGACTCGTGGGCACGTCAGGCATTTCTTTACGTTTTCAAAGCATTTTGCTGGATTTCCCCCCACTGAAACGTGCATCCCTTCTTTAAGAGTGGAGTGAAAGCGGCCATCATCTGCGCTAAACCTGGTATGAACCTTCGGACGTAAGATATATTCCCTAGAAAGCTCTGAAGTTCTGGTACATTGGCGGGTCTATCCATGCTAAGTATTGCTTGCGCCTTTCCTGGATCCACTTGTATTCCCTACTAGTAACTACAAACCCCAGGAACTTGCCAGATGTGACCCCGAAAGCGCATTTGAGAGGGTTCATCTTGAGCTTGTATTGTCTACAACGCTCGAACACCGTTCGCAAGTGGTTGATGTGGTCTTCCTTCTTCTGAGACTTGACGACGATATCATCAACGTACACCTCAACTTGTCTGTGGATCAAATCATGAAAAATGGACACCATAGCTCGTTGATAAGTCGCCCCGGCATTCTTCAGTCCAAATGGCATCACCACATAGTAAAAACAACCAAAGGGTGTTTGAAACGCGGCCTTATGCGCGTCTACGGTGCTCATCCTGATCTGGTTATAACCACTGTAACCATCCATAAACGAAAACATTTGGTGGTTGCTGGTCGTGTCTACCAGCATATCTACATTAGGCACCGGGAACTCGTCCTTGGGGCAATCCCTATTCAAATCTCTGTAATCGACACAGCAACGGATCTTCCCGTTTTTCTTCATCACAGGCACGATATTGGCTAACCATGGCGCGTTCTTTATGGGCTTGATGAATTTTGCCACCATCAAGCGCTCAACCTCCTCTTTTATTGCCAAGGCAACATCCTTATGGAAAGTGCGTCTTCTTTGCTTTACAGGACGAGCATGCGGCAGCACGTCTAAAGAGTGGGTAACCAGCTCCTCGTCCAAACCCGACATCTCGCTATATGTATAGGCAAAAACATCCTTATATTCCTTCAATAACTTAATCATCTTTTCTCGCTCTTCCTTCCCTAGAGACGCGCTGATCTTAATAAAACGTTCCTCCTCGTTCCCCATATTCACTTCCTCCACCTTTTCTAGGGATGGTACCTCTATAGGCTCTTCTATCGGTAAAGATTCTGCTGTTACTTCCTCCTCTTCATCGGGAGATGGTGTCGCCTGGCTTGTGGACGCCTCACATAGCTGATCAGGCGGCATCACCTCCGCTGATTGCTATAACCTGTATACGTGTCCTCCGCTCTGAGTGGTGAAGCGATGGAATTGGGGTTCTGGCCATAGCTTTGGTCGTTTCGCTTCCGCCGGCGTCCCTAACCTTTTGGGGCTAAACACAGACTCCTTTTCTTCGACTTTCTTTTTCTCCTTTGACATAACCAGGCGAGTAGGACTGAAAACTGAAATTTTTTTTTTCCTCTTCCCATTTTGGCAAGGGAATCGTGCGTGACAGCCCTATTACAACCGCCTCGTCTTGCTCCGCTGGATTGTAAAAAACAGTTTCTGCCATGTATGCCTCCTCGGGGCCGAAGAGGTTGTTGGTGGCGGGGACCCTGTACTCCTTACCTCCGATGTTGGTCTGAATGCATTGGTGATAGGTGGACGCTACAACTCTGTGATCACGTATCCACCCCCGACCCAATAACAAGTGAAACGAAGTGTGATCGTCTAGTAAGTGAAACGACACAAACGCCTTAATCGGTCCCACGATCACTGTAAGGCATATAATCCCTATGGCCTCTTGGGTGTGACCCCCAAATCCTCGTACCACTGTCTTTCGTTACTTGACTTCTCCCCTCGACATCCCTAACAAATCCAGGGTGTGCACCGAGATGAGGTTCAGTGAAGCTCCTCCATCGACGAATACTCTTCTCAACTGTTGTTTATTGATGGTCGCGGTGAGGTATAGCGGTCGTAGGTGCTCTCCTGAAATGCATATGTCCCTGTCATCGAAAGTGCTCTTCCTTTTGATAACGCCGGATGCCCCGCGGCTATAGTAGCGATTGCTTGGGATTCTTCCCTAGTTTGATCCTCGCTAAAAACTGTTGGGCGACGATGGTCTTAGAGAACTGAAAAGCAACACTGTCTGTTCCTTTGAAGACCGGCTTTCCAAGCGTCAACTCACATGCCTCCTCCTTAGAATCTTCCCATGGCACCCATTCTTTGTCCCTTGGATCATGAGAGATCATCATAACGTTATGTTGGGGCAAAGGGTCCTTGTCTATCTTCTGCCGTCTAAGATCGATTTCCCCCGCCCACTCTTTCCTCCAAAACGCGTTCCGCACACCATAACAATCGAGGGTCGAGTGATTTACCCTCCTGTGGAAGTGGCAATATCGTTCGTGCGCCTTGTTAATTGTACTCAGATCTACCACAGCGGGTGGCAAATTGATTTCTCCGTTAGCCGCCCATTGATCAACGAGGTTTTCGATCTGCTCATTCGTGCATGGTATGGGTGCTGGAATCGGGCGCTGGTTGTTGGCGTTGTTTCCACCCCGTCCTCCTTGCGGCGCCACGCCTTGGTATGGTTGGAACGGTGCCGGGCGCTTGTTACCTGGAATGGGCCCGCTGCTGGTAATCGCTGCGCTTAATGAGTTAACCGAGTTGTACCACGTCTGCTCCATCTTGGCTTGATGAAATATCCCAAGGCAGCCGGATACCCGCGCTGTTGCTTCCTCAAGTTCCACAAATATTTGGAACTGAAAATTAGACAAGGAGAAACATAGCGTGGCGGTCATCCTCCGACGCAAATTTCCACTAATCTGTCTTCTGGCACATCCTCACTTAACTCAAGCGCGTGACTCCTGAACCTCGTGATATACTTCATGGGATCTTCGTCGATTCCCATCGATGTTCGCGCAAGATCAACTGTAGTTACTCGCCTCTTGGCGGAGAAGAACTTCATGAGGAATAAACGCGCCATTTCTTCCCATGTCGCTATGCTTCCGGGCTTGAGGTTGTCGTACCAAGTATACGCGGTATCAGATAGAGATTTCGAGAATTCCTTCATGCAAAGGTTGCCGTCTTTTGCGTGTTGATTCATTGTGGAGAGGAAGCGCCCTAGATGTTCCCGCGCATTCCCCTGTTCTGTGTACATCTTAAACTTGGGGGACGTATATTCGGGCGGAAATTTGTAAGCAGCAACTTCCTTCGTGTACGGCGGGTCCAAAGAACTGTACCCGTGATCCTGCTTGGCCACTCGGTAGTGCTCCTCAATGTACTTTGCTAGGTCTTCTTCACAAATCTTGTCACTGGACGCGTCAGGGTTTGACTCTTCCAGTCGAACTTCCCTTGTATCAGCGGGTGCTAGTTTTCCGGGGATTATTCCGGTGATGTTTGCTTCTTTAACAACTCCGTCGACCGGACCGGCATCTCCCGATAAGGCGGCGTCTTCCTTTTGTCTTATCAGAACCATCAACCGCTGCTGCCTCTGTGTATACGCCGCCAGTTCTTGCCGCATACCCTCCAGACTTTGACTTGGTGCGCCGCCTTGGGTAGATGGCGCGACTCCTTTACTTCCACTTACTAATGTTGTTTGTGCACTCGTGATTCCTACTGACACTCTCTCGTTTCTTTGGACATCTTCAGTGTCGCTGTCCACTGGATCGTTCTCTAATAAAAAAAAAATCCTCGCATGGTACAGAGGCTTGCTCGACGCTCTTCTTCGGCGCGCTCGTTGCTTCCCGTGCTGGCAGCATTCCGCTGGACTTGAAATCGGTCTCCCAGTGTGGTCGCCAACTGTGAATAGGGTAATATGTAAATCCGATCCGAGTCACAGAGGTAGCGATTCACCTACTCTCTCTCTCTCTCTCTCTCTCTCTCTCTCTCTCTCTCTCTCTCTCCTAGGAAATGATCCTATCTCTTAAGTCATTCCTCTAATGATCTTATTAGAGTCCTATTTATAGAGATCTCCTCTTGCCCTCAAGTTGCCATGTGTCACTTCAACCATTTATTTACACAATTGCCACTCCTTATCCTTTAGATCTCTAGAGTCCTTTAACCCAAGCTCATTCGATGGGGCTTAGGTAACACATGTCAAGCCCACTAGGCCTCATGAGACTTTGGGTATCCACATTGTTCTTGTGGTTCTTCAAGCTCAGGTTGTTCCACAACACTTGATCTTGATGAAACTCTTCCTCTTCTTCCTCTTCTCACATAAACCAATAAACCATTATTTGATTGTGTTTGACCAACCATCTTTGTTTGTAACGTAAGGTAATCAGCAATGTAAGTTAATCAACAAACCAAGCTTCTTCAAAATCCGAATTTTGAATGTGTTAATTTTTTTTTCGAAAATGGATTTTAGAGATTAAGAAATAAAATAGAGAGAAGAAGAGTGTTTGTTGATAAGGATATATAGAAGAGGGTATTTGTTTGGGTGTTTTTTGATTAGTTATGTAGTTCAATTAGTTGTACAATTAGTAGTAAAATTAGCTTAGGGACTTTTTAGTATTTGCACAAAGTTTTAGCACCCCTTATACACTGGGATGGGATATTTGAAGTAGTGCTCGCGCTTATTAAAAAAGTGCTCGCCTTAAAATAGCCAGGATATTGATACTCCATATATTAATAAACTCTATATATTAATAAAAATCATAGTCCCAATTTGGGCCAGTTACAAATAGTAATAAACTCCACATTTTAATATCAATACATTTTTTCAGTCCCGCTTTAACTAATTTACCTCCATATATTAATAATCGATATTATATTGGAAAATATATATCTTGTTACAACATAATTTAAGATGCATTAAAATATTTATCTTTTAGTGCACTAAAAGATGCATTAAAATAATCAATTTTTCGGGTTGTTACAGCATCTTTTAGCATACGGATGCGTAAAACCTCGTCGCCATGGGTACCTTCTTGGTGAAGCTAAAATATTTCCAACTTATCTAGCACGTTTTAAGCTTCTTGGCATGAAACTTTTGGTATCTCCATACTATCATCTTTAAGACTCTCTCTCCCTCCGCTTTTTGTCTAATTCCATCAATTATTTCTTCCTCTATTAATGCATATGCAACTTATTTTTCACCTGGATGATTAAGGAGGACATCCATATCCATTTGATTAGTATAGCGAAGTTTTTGATTACTCAATTTATTTGATTCTTCTCATGGATATAAATTATCCAATAACATTTGCATACATTGAACTAGTAAAAAAATTAGGTTTTTTGATATACCTCCATGTATCAATAAACTCCATATATTAATAATTTTATATGTTCCCAAAACTATTAATATATGGAGTTTTTACTGTACAAAGAAAAATTGCTTACCGGGGTTGAAAAATGCACTTAACTAAGAACCCTGATAATACAATGGACTCATCAGAAGGTTTGCATCAGCCATCACCAGGCATCAGATTTAGTATTGGTATAATCGGTATAATTGAGTAATTAATTAAGAGCTGTGAAATTACAAGAAAACGTCGAGCACACATTGATCCCGCACCGTAAGTATTGACGGCGCAGACGACACAGGATTCTGGACACTGAGGCATCTTCTTCTTTGTTCAACAAGGAATATGCATTATTAATTAATCAGTTTGCAGCAAGAAAAAGACTCTATTACCGGTGTTGTTCAAATGTTTGCAAAATCCCTTGGTGGACTACGTCTCCGGTTAGACTAGAAGTTCTACTTCATTCATACGTTGAGAATTTGTAATCAACTACTCATGATGGTGTTATTAGGCCACTTCCTATGGAACACCTAAAACACAAAATTTGGCTATTTTGGCTGGCTATGGACGTTGCAAACCAGTGTTTTGACGTTGCAAAGTTGCAAATTTGCAACTTTGCAACGTCAGATGGAATTAGTATCTATCGATGGAAATTCCATCGACGATACAAAAAGTGTCGAGGTCGATAGAATTTCCATCGACGATGGAATTTCCATCGATATGATTAGGGTCATCCAACGGCCTATATTTCACGTCCCAATCCAACGTCGATGGTTTAACTTAGTTCGATATTTCTCTAGTTTGCACTCGATTTCAACTGTCAACTGGTGTTGAATATGTATTGTCAAATCAGATAAGAACCAGATATTCAACACCTGTATTGTCAAATCAGATAAGAACCAGATATTCAACACCAGAAATACGATGAATGTTGAGGAATATTTTCAACACCAGAACATAGGGGGGTCCTGGGGGGCGTAGCCCCCCAGGCTGGGGTCGACCTGACAGGTCAGGTCGTGGGGGTCCCAGGGGAGACCGCCCCTGGTGGGGGTTTAGAGGGGGCAACGCCCCCTGAAGAATTTTTTGAATTAGGTATCCTATTTGACAGTTGAAATCGAGTGCAAACTAGAGAAATATCGAACTAAGTTAAACCATCGACGTTGGATTGGGACGTGAAATATAGGCCGTTGGATGACCCTAATCATATCGATGGAAATTCCATCGTCGATGGAAATTCCATCGAGGTCGATGGAAATAGCATCGACGTCGATGGAAATAGCATCGACATCGATGGAATTTCCATCGACGATGATTTTTCCATCTGTCGATGGAATTTCCATCGATACCCACTGCCCCATTTCAGCTTTGCTAGTCCACCTAGGATTGCAAAATGGATGATTTGAGAGGTTCCATTGGAACCGGCCTTAGATGGAACCCAAAGTTCCTCCAAACACTTCATCAAAATTAAACGATCTTAATTTTTGGTGAAGTGCTTGGAGAAACCCCAGGGTACAACCAACTTTCCTTGATGGGGCTTGATAGTACTGGTTATGTTATGCAAACCCTGTTCTCTTATACATATCGCTTTTCACGAATGAATCATTTTTGTGTGGTCCTTTTGTAAGTTCACTTGTTAAAGTTGTACACATGAAATCAAGTGTCTGTGTTGCTGGTGTAATCTTAGCTAGTTTCCAAGATGAGCCATGTTAATTTTAGTCTGGATAAGATGAAGGTTCATTGAACTTGGTCACATTTTCGGCCTCGGTGTCCGAAATAATGTCAGGTGCATTGAACTTTGTGATACACATGGATGATAAAAGAGAATCGTTCCCTTTTTAACATTCAGAAGCAAATATTGACATGTTAATGTTGATCGACCATCTAGTACGTACAGGCTAATCAACGTAACATCTCAACAACAGTGGTCTTATTAGTAAAGCAATACAGGTAGCCGAGGTATAGCCACACAACAAACACATAGTAAAACAAAGTAACACAACTATTTGTATCATAACTCTGAATCCGCACAACAATTCAGATATGATCGAGTTACTAATTTGGCCTGCAATGGAAAAAAAGCAACGCACTGCACGACAATCCATCACAGCAAGAGTAGTCCTTCCAAAACCCACAGTCTTCATTAAAACCGTAGCACTGTTGCGAGACAGCAACATCAACAAAAGCCAGCAGAAGGACAGACACTACTAGAATCAACGACACAAGGCCGAACAAACTCGAAGTCTTCTTCGTCTTCATCATGTCTTATGGTAGTAGTACTACTATAACTTTCGAGCTAGCTTGTCTCAAATTTTTCTGACTGTGTGTGTGATTAATAGATTGTTAAACGTATTAGCTATATTTATAGAAGACACAAACTACATTACCAGACCAAGCAGATGAACTTAGCAGTATAGTTTATTAAATGCATTACAAGTTAAACGAGCGCTCAAGTTAAAACTAGACCGACGAACTAAAAGTCTAAACAATTGAGAAAAAAAAAGAATATTGCTTGTGAGTAGTCTGTAAATGCAATAATGCATCATTTTCTAATCGCGAAAAATATAAATGCATCATCACGTACGTGGCTGTGCTAATGTGAACAATTAAAATAAAGTCTGAACAACTTGAAAGGACGTCGTAAGAAGGCAATCTTTGCATATCCCTATCTTTGCATATCCCTATCTTTACGTAAGGCTACAGGTAGCTAAGTCTTAATTAGCCTTTTTCTACCTATATACAGCAATGTTTGCTGATGTAAGGAGTATTAACATAGTATATAAACTTCCCAAGAACCAGAAATTCCAGCTGCCAATCTATAATTTGTATTATCACCAGCAATACACCACACAAGTTGAGTAGAAAAGTGCAAAAAGTCATTTCACCGACTAAATTTGTGTTTGGGGGCGTGGGTTTGGGCTTAGACTCAAATATGGGTGTGAATGTCACCCAAGATCTAATTTGTGCTAAAATTTGTTTTGAATTTTCTTTTGGAAAGTTAAAACTAGGGCTGTCAATCTTTGATATCCTATAGGATATTGAGAAATTCGTATCCGATAGTGTTAGTGTTATAGGATATCCGATATCCGATAATATCTTATAGGATATCAAAAATCAAATCCGATAGTGTTAGCGTTAAGCTATCGGATATCGGATATTTATCCGATAATATCCGATTAAAAATGAACGGTTAAGATCGTGGTTACTAAAATCTCAACGGCTACCTCAAGCCCAATTCCATCCATTATGTCTCGATATAAAAACACCCTTCCCATCTCAATCTATTCTCAACGGTCCATTCTCGTCCATTTTGTGCCGAGGACGATAAAAGTGGCAACAATGTTATAGATGGGCCGGTGTTTATTAAGAATAAGAGTGAAAAATTACAAACACAACCCTATACTTATCGGATATCGGATGTTATCAATCGGATAAGTGCTAATCCGATTTTCCGATAGGTTAAGGAGAAATATCGATAACAATATCCGATACGATATCCGATATCCGATATAACAGATAATATCCTATAGGATCTCGAATAATCAGAAACGGATATCGGATATCGGACTATTATTGACAGCCCTAGTTAAAACGAATTCAAATTTGAATTAAATTTCTAAAACGTATTCTTTTAATTAGGTGTGTGTGACCAGGCGCAATATAGATTGAGAAATCACCATCACTTGACTTAATCAACATTTACAACCGATAACATGATGCTGGTGATAAAAACTAAACCATTGTATTGAAGAAGAAAGTAAAGCAGATTACATAGATAAGATCAACAACACTAGTCAGAAGATACCGACACAAGACTCACACACTTAGCATGTACAAAACACACGAGTACAATAAATAAGAGAGAGAAAAAGCACGAGATAAAAGTGTAGTGAAAACGGTATTAACCGTCACAGCAGTAAAGACTTCATATTGCATCCATGCTACTGACCAATCTAGTTGTGCTATTATGCCCCCTCAAGCTCACAGGTGGTCAATAGTGAGCTTGGATCTGATATCAGTAAAGCGTGGACTATGAAGAGCTATAGTAAAAATATCAGCAAGTTGATCAAGAGTGTTGACATTGAAAACATCCAAAGACTTGTTCTGCACCAGTTCCCTAAGGCCAGTTCCTATGGGACAACAAAAACACAGTTTATCAGTGTTTTGGCTGGCTATGGACCCAGCAAACACCCCAAACGACGTTGCAAAGTTGCAATTTTGCAATTTTGCAACGTCAGACAGAAATAGTATCGTCGATGGAAATTCCATCGACAAACACAATTTTCATCGACGTCGATGGAATTCGTGTCGGCGACTGTATTTCTGTCGACAAGATTAGGCTCATCCAATGGCCTATATTTGACTCCCAATTCTATATAAACTCAAACTTGGTCTTCACTTCATTCGCTCACAACTTAGTTCGATATTTCTCAAATCTTCTCTCGACTCCATCCGATTAATCGATTTTTTTTTGTAAATGTCAAATCCATCATCTTCCCAAGCCGCTCGGTCATCACATTCACCCCCACCATCTTCTCCTCCAAACTTTATTTTACTCAGTACTCCTCCGGCATCACCTAAATTTCGAAGCGTAACGGGAAAATTAGTCAATAACTACTACTACACTGAACCTTCATCGAAAACTCCTCCTTTATTCACTCCTCCTCCATTTAAGAGATTATATCCTACTCCTCCTAGACACTATGGTAACCGAACAGTTAAGCGATGCAAACCTTCCACAACTTCTTCTTCGTCATCTAAAAAGAACTGCACCGAAAAAACCAGCAAATCCTCTACATTCATTACCAGATGCACCAAAACCTCGTCCTAAGTTTACGTGGGATGAAGATTTATGTCTATGTACAAACTATATGATTTTCTATCCCACCCCGGACGATATAAAACGAAATCGGGTTAAAGCAAATGAACCAATGTTGTGGACTACTGTCACTGCAGAATTCAAATTAGATAGAAGTACTTCCAAAGTTGTGCGTGATCTGAATACGTTGTGGTCGCGTTGGAGAAAAATGCACCAAAGAGTCCAGGATTTTATGCACATGGGGAGAATGATCAAAACACATCATTTCCGGGAGATACCGATGATGAAAATCATGGCAAGACTTTGAAGGAATGGCAACGATGTAAAGGAAAGAAATTCAAGTACGAACGACATTACTGTGTCCTCAAAACTTTTCTTGTTAATCGTTATGTGGGTTGATGAGAAGAGTTCGTCGAAGACAGTATTAAATAAAGTGTCTTATGTTCTTGCCTAACGCAGTCCTTTATCTTTGGTAAAGGTCGAACTACCGCAACAACGGACGCCTGACCTTTACCAAGATAAATGATTGTGTTAGGCCAGAGCATAACAAAGGCTTGTTTTATGTTGCATTGCACCGATGCAAAACCATCAACGTGGCAATGGTACACGATAAAACAGCGAGCATTGCAAATTTTATCGTGTACCATTGTCATGTGATGTTTTTGCTTGTGCAGGATTTGTTCGGCCGATTCTACGACTTCAGTGCTAGGATTTCAGCCCAGTTTGTTTTTTTTTTTTTTTTGCATCGCATTGATGCCAAAACATAATAAGGTAATGGTACAGGATAAAACAACAAGGATTGCAAGTGTTTTCTCCCGTACCATTACCTATTATGTTTTTGCATGTGCAGGAGGATTTGTTCATGGGCACATTCAACGACTTCAGTGCAAGGATTTTCAACAGTTACGTTAAGCGACTTCGTGGATAGAAAAGCCGAGTACATCGTTTATTTGAAATTCAAATTACATTGCATTACATAATTAAAGCCGATTTTGTTTTTGTCTGTAGTTATGTTTGTTCTAGCCCACCTAGAAAAATCTTGGTAGACTTTGTCTCAACACGCGGTAGCAACTCCATAATGCAAACACCCTTCCTTGCTCTTCGAAATAGAGGGATGATGCCATAGCTTCCTGCAGATTTACAAATTAAATTATGAAGTAGCCATACAAAATCAACAAAATAAATTTAGAATACAAAAAAAATACTAACGACTTGTTCTTCATCCCATCCCCATTGTTCTTCGGCGACTTGACGCACGTAATTTCCAAGTATACGACAATCATTCATGATCCTTCCAATTCTGACTCTTGTGCCAAAACTCGTATGCCTGCCAAAACTTGCATGCCTAAACTCTTGTTCGTCTGGTACACGAACGGAGACGAAAGCATTGATAAGAGCAAGATCATCATCGGCTTCAGTAAACTGCGAACCCATATTGATTTGATTGTTTTTTTTAAATATGTTTATATAGAAAGGATTCCAACATTCATCGTATTTCTTAGAATTTTTACAGCATCATATTTCTTGGATATTTTACATCATATATTTTCACTAACTTAAAGGGGCTTGTTCTCTAGGTTCCATAGGAATCTAATACATAAAAATCGACTTGACGAAAAATCTCTGCCTATCTTCAAACACTTGTTTATCTTCTTCAGGAACTTCAGTTTGTTGCTTTCTCACTATTTTTGAACCCTTATTGAATTTTTTCAACTGAAGAAACTTCCATTCGATACGTTCTTTGTATGATTGTCCTGGATTTTTCCAGTTTTAATAATTTTTAAGTTACCTTTCGGTTGCACTTTCATATTTTGTTTGCCTTTTGCTTGAACTTTCAGATTTTCCTTGCCTTTTGCTTGAACCCTTCTTTGCCTTCTAGCTGGAACCTTGACCTTGTTAATTTCCAAATCTTGAATTCTCCTCTGTTTTTTGGATTCCTCTATTTTTTTGTATCCCTCACAGTATCTTTTTTCGGAGGCCTCTCTTACAACTCTGGACCAATCAACAAATTTTGATGTTTCTCCCATTTTCAAAATAGAGTGAAAAAGAGCGGACGATAGTAGAAAAAGAGCAGATGAGAGTAGAACAATTTTGGTGTAATTTTTGATTCAAGTTTTACCGCATTTTATAGCGGTAAAATTCAAAAATATTACCGTTCGTAGATGGAATTTCCATCGTCGACAGTTTTTCCATCGATATCGATGGAACACCACTGCCCCATTTTGGGTTTGCTAGTCCACCCAGGATTGCAAAGGGGCACATTTTCTAGGTTCCATAGGAACCGTCCTAATAAAGTGATAGTCCAGATGAACATGTTTCATCTTTGAGTGCATAACAAGATTTGAAGCTAAGGAAATTGAGCTAATATTGTCACAGCCAATTTTGGGTATACCTGGAATGGGTATGTGAAGATCCTGTAAAAGATAACAAATCCAAATGATTTCAGAAGCACTATGACCCAAAGTTTTGTATTCAGCTTCAGTACTTGATCTTACAACAATTGTTTGCTTCTTTGAAGACCAAGAAATGATGTTACTGCCCAGAAAAATACAGTAACCACATGTGGATCTCCTGTCATCCACATTACTAGCCCAATCTGCATCTGAAAAGCCTAGAAAGAAAGTATCTCCTTTAGTAAATTGCAGTCCAAAGCCAAGAGTGCCTTTGATGTATCTTAATATTCTCTTTGCTGCAGTCAAGTGAACAGTTCTTGGATGCTGCATAAATTGACATACTTGATTGACAGAAAAGAAAATTTCAGGTCTAGTCCATGTAAGATAATGCATAACACCTACTAAAGATTTGTATTTTGTTGGATTGTCAAGTAATTCACCATCATGTTTACTCAACTTGTTTGTAACTGACATAGGAGTTTGACAAGGTTTTTCCCCCTCCATGTGATGCTTATGTAGCAAAACAACAACATATTTGGTCTGATTCAATAAGGAATAATCTAATCTCTTCACTCTTATCTGGATTTTTTTTAATCTGGAATCATTTGGAAATTTAAATTTGAGATTTTGGTTTGTGGTTTTTTCTTGTATATTTTGGATTTAAGGAATTGATTTCATTTGTTTATTTATTTGATCTTAGAGCAGCCTTTGGGCTTTCTGAACATGGATTTAATACTGCTTGGGTTCCAACCCAGTTCTTCAACCTCAAGAGTTACCGTCTCTACATAACCAGGGATTTGATTAGTAGAAATAGAGAAACTGGGTTGTAGAACTTGTAGTAATATTTGTCGAACAGAAACAGAGGGAGAGAGAAGAAGGAAAGAGAGGAGAAAAAAAAGAACGTTTAAAAAAGCAAAGAGATAAAAAGAAAAGTGAAAATTAAAGAAGAAAATTCTTCCCAAGATTTGATTCATCTTGATGATAATCTTGAGGGTGACGCTCAAGTTTTACTTGATTAAAGTAAGAATATTCGAGAATTGTTATTGCATCATTGAGGCAGTGCAATCCAAGTTTACTTAGTTTGGACATTGAAGAGAAATCTTATAACTCATGAGTATTAGGTTCGCCAACCTTTGTGGGCAATATACTAAAGGTTCACCAACCTTTGCATATAGGTTACCAACCTACTAAGGTATTCAAGATATAGGTTCACCAATATTTTCAAATATATAGCTTCGCCAACCTTTAGAGTTTAGCTTCAACAACCTTTGAATTTAGGTTCGCGAACCCATAGACTTAAACAGTTCTCAAGTTCAACTTTTGGCAACTAGGTTTGCCAACCTTTGAATATAAGTTCGCGAACCCAAAGTCATCACTTAGTCAGAGTCGGTTGAACAATGCGTGAACTTTTATGCTTAAGACTTTTAAGGTTATTTTAAGCACTCTTCTTTTAATATTTTGGGCAATCTTTTCACAAATATTTGTGGCACTTGTGACACTATTTTGATGTGAAAGATATCAAAGTTTTCTTTCCTTTATTGATCAAACTTAATTTTATTAAGTTGTGGTCTTGAACCAGGAAACTATTATATTTACCGAATGGTCTTCATTAAGGAAAT
>JAJJMA010103112.1:0-11187 GCA_023529015.1 Papaver nudicaule | reverse complement strand
TATTTTTTTTTTTTTTTTTTTTTTTTAAACGACTTGCATGAAATATATCCTTGTGGTAAGAATTCTATTAAGCATTAGCCTAGGCGAGAGATGCCCCAGCGTAAATAATTCGAACTTTCAAAGAGATTTTTCAGAGTTAGAAAATGCTTAGCGTAGGCGAGAAGATTGATTAGCTGCACAGTTTGCTCGTCCGAACTTTCGCCATTTGGTTTTTTAGAGTGTGCTTTTGCTCCTCGAGCGAGCTTGCTTTGGTGTTTGCTTTGTTTCCACACTTTGTGCCACTTTATTTTAGCGCCTTACTCTTTGACGGGATTCCTCCAATTTTTTATTATTTGTACCTGAAACTTTTAGAGCCGAGGTAAATAACAGTTGCAAAAGTATAATTGAATGGACTTCGGAGACAATTTTTATAATTTTGAAAAATGTAGTATGGCATGAAGATTTCAATTCCAAGCATAGTTGAAATGCCGCGGAATGGGAAGAATGTAGAGTTTAAGAATTCTCCCTTTTTATGTGTAGCTTATGGCTTGATCGTAGGTGTAGATCGAAGATAGACTGAAGTTGCTGCCAAGCTGTCATTTAAAGTTGATTGTTGGTGATTGGTGTTGTACCAAAATTGAGTTTCATTTTCCGAGTTGTACCGAAGTTGGGTTTCATTTTCGGAGTTGTATCGGAGGGAACATCCCGAAGTAAGTCATCCGAGTAAGTCACCGAGGATGGCTGTTTTGATCCGAAGTGAGTGTCCCAAAATAAGATCGAGCTAGCTGCTGGTGTATGTTTTTTGAACCATCCAACTGTGATGAGACTGCTGGTATGCCTAAATCGAGTTGGTATGCCCTGATTGCAGTGGTACGCCTTAATAGAATTTGTATGCCCTGATTGGAGTGGTACGCCTTAATAGAATTTGTATGCCCTGATTGTAGTGGTACGCCTTAATAGAATTTGTATGCCCTGATTGTAGTGGTCTGTCCTAATCAAGTTGGTATGCCCTAATCGAGATAGCTCTTTTTTGTGAGTCATAGGAAGCCTTCCTAGAAAGTCTGCACGTGTCTTTTCTTCCTTACACAAAAGGTAGGTGTTCTTTTCTTTTTCAAAGACGAGTTGCAGGTGCAACAGTGGGTGGGGATGAGTCGTTAGTCGCTTGATGCCGAGGAGAATCTGGGTAAACCTGTCCTTGATTATCCCTTACATTTCTAAAGAGGGAACGGAACGAGTTCAAGCTCCCTGAAGACGCACCTCCCCAGATCCCAACAACAAAGAGCTGATTGGATTCAAAGAGCTAGTATTAGCAGCACCTGAAGTTGGAAGTTGTGGTTCCTGCGGCTGCAAGGTGACAACGAAGCTGACTGTCGGAGATTGAAGATCAAGACGAGGCATACGTAGCCACCGAAGATGATTCGTACGGTCCGAGGGAACTGTTGGAGATCGAGGTATGGTATCGAAGTAAGGTAGTCCGATATTGGCTTGCTGATTTGATCCGAAGTTACATTTCGAAGGGGTCATCTCGAAATGATATTGAAGTATTCCATTGGAGTTGACATCATACTGCCTTTGGACTGTCACCGAAGCTCTAACAAGAACTGCCATCGAATGTTGAGTCATCAAAGTTGCCGTCGGAGTTGGGCTAGTTACCGATGTTGCCTTCGTAGTTTGCTATCTTTCTTCCGAGGTTACTTCCGAGGTATCTCCGAGAATGGCACCTCAGAGGAGTTTGTATCCGAGAGGATTGTCTCCGAGGGTTGGGACCGAGAAGATTGTATGTTTTTGATGAAATCTCAGCCCACCATTTGTAGTACGAGCTTTTTAAAGAAATTTCAATTCCTCCTTGTCTTTGTGCAGCTCCTGATTTTAGATAAATGAGTTGTACCGAAGCTTAGTCTAGCTTGAAATGTAACTGCTTCGAAGGTGTCGAAATAAGCTTTCGTCGAAATCCAGTGTCATCGAAGTTATCGAAGCTTGATCATTGATCAGATTCCCTTCAAAATTGTCACCGAGCCACCATTGTTGTTACCATCAAGCCTCTACTGTAACCAATCGTAAGACTGATCAAATTGCGATCGAGCTGTTTGCCAAAGGATGGGTCGTCGTTGAATTGGTTATGCTGGTTCCGAGGTTCGTGCACTTTGCAGCTCCAAAATTGACTGGATTTAACGAGGTAGGATGCTCCGAGGTTGCTTCAACGTATTCTTCAACAAACAAGCCCTACTGAGATGAAACTGCATCTGGTTCTTGAACGCCGTTAGAGGTGCTGTAATCAGCAGCTTAATCATCCTTTAGATTTGCTTCCTTGTATCATCAAGCAATCTTAATATGTTCTTTCTGCATCAACCAAATCAACGAAATGAATTAATCATGAACTGAGATTTTAATAGTGTCAAAACGTTTGCAGAAGAAAGTAAGAATAATCTTAAATCAGTCCAAAATCAGTGTTTTTCCGAGAGAATCTAGAATGGGTTTTGGGATTAAAACCTATTGACCGTAGATCTATAAAGAGATTTCTTTTTTGTTTATGATTTTGAGTAAATATCAGATTTATCTGTAGGATTTAAACGTTTTTGTACTAATAAATAGGAAACATCAAGAAAAAAAAAGGAGATAAGGAAGATTTGGTTTCTGGTAACAGTTAAATTTTCTCTTTTTCCTCCTCTTTGCTGATGTTGAAACAGACGTATTTTTTGGTGAAGAAGATGCCCCTGATACACTTATAATCACCGGATCTATATCTAAACTTGCTGGAACTGTTGTTATGCTCGTCGGATTTGCCACCAGAATTAATAAATCTTCATTTTCGGACCTTCAAATCACAGGAGCTATTTTCATGAAAACAAACTTTTGAAAAAATCTCTGGAGAAGATTATAAAGACGATAAAACAAAAAATTTGAAAATCTGAAAATTCACAGGCAAACCCTAAGTTGTTTTAATCATCCCTGTTTCTAGCGCCAAACTGTACGAGTAGAAAATCTGCATAGGTACTCGAGGTACCATATTCATCAGATCTACTCGCACATACAGTATTTAGTTGAGATTTAATGGTGTGAAGACCATAAGAACGATATCGAGGGTACCATGAACAGCAATCAAAGACCGAACTTATAGCAGTAAAGACCAAATATAAGGAGATTAGTATGTATTTAGATGCTAAAATTACATGAATCTCCATTAAAGAGGAGTTCTAGATCTAGATCTAGTTTTTGGGGGAAGAAGATGAGTAGAGTAGAAGGAGGAAGAGAGAGAAAGTAAAAGAAGATCCCCTCTCTCCTAGGAGATATTTCCTTTATATAGAGGAAGTTTACAAGATAATTACATAAGTGCCCTTATCTTAGCTACCAAGTAATCTAGGTCTTCGGTGCGCCTCGTCTTCAAGTGACTTCGGCTCGTATGTCGGTTTATCAACTTCGGCAGACTTCTTCTTCGGGCTTGGTATATTCTCCGAGGGAAGCTTGGGTAACTACTTCGGAGGGATTGGTGGACCGAGGCGGTATCTCCGAACGGTGGTCCATGGTTCGTATTCTTGGTTTTTGGTTCTCTTTACGTTCATAAGGCGTTGTCTTACTCTTCTTCTAGGATGGTGACACGTGGATCATCCGAATTATACCCCCACATCTACCCTGCCGATTTGATCGTCCCCATTAAATTCTTTTCTCTATATCCCAATGCCTGGTCCAGATGGTTTCCCAGCCAGTTTTTTCAAATTTAATTGGGAACTCATTGGTCCACAAGTAGTCAAGTTTGTGCAGGACTTTTTCATCAACAAGTCCCTTAATCCTAAAATGAATGAGACCTTTCTTTTCTTGATACCTAAGACCATTTGTCCTAAAACTCCAGCTGATTTCAGACCAATTGGTCTGTGTAACACACCATATAAAATTCTTTCAAAACTTATGGCTAATAGAATGAAGAAGCATATGCAACAAATTATCTCACCTTTTCAGTCTGCTTTCCTTCTTGCTAGGCAAATTGCTGATAGTATCATTTTTTTTTATCCAAAGCAACAGAAGTTGCATACTGATAGTATCATTTTAGCTCATGTAGTTTACACTTTATAGAAGAAAAAAACTAAGGTAGGAAGTTTGGGTGTTAAAATTGATCTCTCTAAAGCTTTTGATAGGGTAAATTGGCATTTTCTGATTCAAACAATGCTGCATTTAGGCTTTTGTAAGGACTGGTGTACCTTAATCTTTCAGTGTATATCAACCTCTTCCATTGTTGTTTTGCTAAATGGAAAGCCAGGGGATGCCTTTAAGCCTACTAGAGGTTTAAGGCAAGGTGACCCTCTGTCACCTTACCTTTTCCTTCTGTGTATGGAAGTTTTTTCAAGATTACTCTTAAAAAAACAAGCACAAAAGCTGGTACATGGAATTAAAATCTCTAGAAATAATCTCATCTTCTTTTTGCAGATGACTGCATTGTTTTTACCAAAGCTAACTTGCAGGGGTGCAAATGTTTATTAGACATTATTCATGAGTTTAGTGAAGTATCAGGGCAACTGATAAACTTTAACAAATCTGGCATGTTTTTTAGTAGTAAAGTCCCAAAAAAACATCAAAGTATTATGATCAGAATCATGAAAATTAAGAAAATAAACATCAAGGAGGGGCACCTCTCTTCACTGATAAATCAAAATAAAAACTTTTGACTGCATTGTGGAAAAGATGGAATCTAAAATTCAGGGATGGGCTGGTAAGATTCTAGCACAGCCTAGTAGGATGGAGGCAGGGAAATCTGTTCTTGCTAGTATGCCCATTTTACAAATGGGATGCTTTTTGCTTCCTAAGAAAATAACCAGCAGAATCAATTCTGCTCAAAGAAAGTTCTGGTGGGGAGGTAGTACAAAGGCTAAAGGCATGTGTCTAAAATCCTGGAGATATCTATGCAGACCCATAAGTAGAGGAGGTTTAGGTTTCAAGGAAGCTGGAAAAATGAACAAAGCCATGATAGCTAAGTTAGCTTGGAGAATTTTTGAGTTCCCAGATGCTTTGTGGACTATAATTAGTACTTCAGGAACACTTCTGCCTTTTATGCTAAAAAACCATCAAATTCTTCTTGGATTTGGAGGTGTATCCTGAAAGGTATTACTATCATTCATCAATTCAGTTGTTGGGAGGTAGGTGAAGGCTGTCAGGTTAACATTTGGACTGACAAATGGATTTCTGGAATGAAAGATACTTTGGAATCTATTCTTATAAATAGATGCAACAAGTTAACATTGGTGTCAGAATTACTGGATTCTGGACACATGCAGTGGAACCATGTAACAGTTAGGAAAAACTTCCCTGGTCATATAGCAAAACTCATCCTTAACACAAGACTCATAATTAACAATTCTGGTGTGCTGGATAAGGACAAGTTATGATGGCTATTATCTTCTGATGGGGTTTTCTCAGTAAAGTCTTTATATGATTGCTTACAAAATGCAGATGAACAAAATGCGCAGGAGGCTAGTTTCTGGAGGAAATTCTGGAACATAAATGTTTCACAAAAAATAAAGATTTTTATGTGGAAATGCATAAATAATGATATGCCGGTTAGATACAGGCTAAGTCAGCTCATACCTTCCATAGATTCTCATTGTATTTTCTGCGGCCATGAAATTGAGACTATAAGTCATCTGTTTTTTGAGTGCAGCTATGCACAAACTATTATACATCTTCCACATAATTCAGGCATGCATTTTGTTGTTCTTACTAATAAAACTTTCATAGACTGTTTTAAGGAATGGGCTGTAGGGAAGAATTTCGATTATAACCTACAAACAATGGAAACTAAATGATGGCTGATTTGGAAGGAAAGATGTGCAAGAATCTTTCAATAGAAATCGGTTGGTCCTATGAGTATAACTATAGGGGTTCAGAAATCCATGATGTTCTTGGCAAATAACACAAGTTTTTTGATCTCTACAGCCGAGACTGCGCCTCAGATCCATCCTAAAATAACTTCAACATGGACTAATCCCAGATTATGACAACTAAAAATAAACATAGATGCTTCTTGGAAAAAAGATGATACTTTTTCTGGCTTTGGGCTAATGCTGAGAAATTGTGCAGGAACTGCTATCCAAGCTAGATCGGGCTTCTTCATCTCTTATAGTGCAGAAGAAGCGGAAGCATTAACTCTCTCCAAGGCTGCGGATTGGGCAAAAAGTCTACACTTAACTGGGTTTCAGATTGAAGGTGATTGTAGAAGAATTATCCAATTTGCAAAGGGGGAGAGCAGTGCAATCAAATGGAAAAATGAAGAGATTGTAAACAGAACAAACCAAACTTTAAATTTCATGTCAGCTAACTCTTTTTTGGGATTTACTTTCGTTCACAGGGAAGGAAATCTGGTTGCTGACAAATTGGCGAAAAAAACTAGAGTTTTGGCTGTTAATAGTTCTTGGCAGTCTGTTATGCCAGCTTTCATTACTAGGTTGTTAGCTTGCGATAGGCAACATGTAGGGTCTTTTTAAGTTCAGGCTACAGATGCGATTATAGAGCATTTTGCTAACTTTCCAGAAGAACTTAGGCAATCTTCTGAAATAGTTAATCCTACTTTAATTTCTTGTAATACGGGAGTGATATCTCCTGCTACTTATGTATCTTCTCAAAGAAATTTGATTGAATTCTCTACATCGACACTACGCCACAGGGGCCTGTTTGTAGCGCTTATAGACGTTGCGCAGAATTAAAGCAACGTCTATTAGCGTTGCGAATACGGCGTCACAAATTTTTCGTGACGTCTATTAACGTTGCTCTAATTAATTAAAGCAACGGAATTTCCGTTGCATCTTCCGTTGCACTTTTTTATTTAAAGCAACGTAAGTAACGTTGCAGAATTTATTTAGAGCAACGTTTTCTGTAATTTAGGCAACGCCTATAAACGTTGCGGATTTTTTAATTAAAATTAAAAAAAAAATACTGTATTTAAAAAAATACCAAATACTGTATTAAAAAAATACCAAATACTGTATTAAAAAAATACTAAATATTGCATTTCAAAATACAGTAGGATTACATGAATTTGTACTATTGTCTGCAAATTGTAAAGTAATTGAAATTCAATTTTACATTGACATCGAGTCATCGACTAAAAAAACTCGAAAGTAGATCAAATAGAATTCAAACCTTCTCAGCAATATTTCCTTCTTCTGAAAGTGCTTCCTGGCTTTTGGTAGAGAGCCTATAGCAAAGTGGTGGTTTGAATTCCTCCAACTATAGCTATGAGAGGAACAACAGCAAGGTGGTCTTGTTGATAGCCGTTGTTTACCCGAATTTGCCTCCTCAGCTCCTATAAAAATGACATGACTCTGGTTATGCCAAATCCCCTGTACCAAATGAACAAAAACAACTAAGAATTCATCAAAAACCCACAGTTTAAGGATACAACTAGACAACGAAAGTATTACTACTCACATTGTTGTTGGAGAACCAAGAAAAATGTCATTGTGATTCCTGTTGTTGAAATTACATAAAGGGTGTGAGAGCGTAGCCTGAGAAGACTTGGATTGAGATGAGTTTGAAAGAAAGGGACTTTGACTATGTAGGACTTGTTGATGAATTCACTGTCAGGAAACTTCTCTTCTAGCCATCCTTCTGTAAATGCAAAGACGGGTTGACTGTACACCTGCGGAAGTTAAACAAAGGATGACACTATCAGCGATTACATTCAATTTTGAAGTCAATATCCCTCCATACGTTGCGAAAACAAAGCACAGATTTATATTAGGACCTGGTATCCTCCAACTAGATGAACAATAATGAAAACATTAGCCAAGTCAATAAGCCAGTAAGGCTCGTAGAACCCAAACCCTGTAAAAAGGTTTCCTGGAGTTTGGTTCAAAAGCTGCATACCCAAAACATCCACAGAAGAGATAGAGGAAGGTGGTGACAGAGACTGCAATCTTATATGCCTCCTTCATGGTTTTGTTTTCCGCAGGCGGTGACGGCAAAGTATCCTGCGTTTGACAAGCATTTTTGTTAGGATTACGCTTCTTAAATTCACAATTGGTACACCGCTTCTACAATTATAGCAAGATATCAGACAAAAACCTGTATCTCAAGAAGAATTCCCGTGTATGGATAGGAGAAAGCGATGTCTCCGACTGCTTGGCAGATCTTCCATAACTTCTGAGCTGCAGTGGCTTGGGGTACTCCTGTTAAGCTCCCCATAATAGTTCCATTCTCTGCAAATTTAAGTGGCTCACATTTGAAACAAGGACATGCAAATTACTGAATTTTTATTTATGCAAAAAGATGAGGCAAGAAAGTACCGATTACTTTGACAAAGCCGAGAGTAAATCCAATTGACGCATAGGAGAAAGACATAATTTCAAGTAGGAAACCTTTTGGCACAAAGAACCAGTGCAATTATGGTCACATTGGCTACCCAAGTAAACTGGTAGACAGTTGAGTTCACTGTTAGCGAAAACCCAAGCGAGGGGACTATCCATCTTGCAAAAACGTAGGAAAGACACAGACACATCAACAGATTCATAATGATTGGGATCAATATTTCCTGCAGCATCCAACGCCCTGGAAGCTTTAAGAAATCATTATCTCTTACCCTCTCAAACTTAATCCGCCAACTTTCATCCACCAGAACAATCCTATGGTTCAGCAAAACCTGTAAAACAAAATTAAATCAGAAGATACAAATACTAGGATATAACAGTTCACAACTCTAGCAAAGGGAAACCGAATGTTGCGTCCAGTGAAACTTGTCTCAATTAGTATTATCGTACTTTATAACTTTTTTAAATATTCAGGATGGCTTCTAAGACCAGAGAGGGATGTATATCCATGTAAGCAAATTGTAGAGTTTCTCGAGATGCTACATTGATGAATCAGTCACACATATAAGAAAGGTAAGACAGATCTATTAGCCGATTAGATATTAACCCAGTTATCCCGCTCCTGGAGAATGGGTTTATGACATTTTCAGCGTGACCATTACGTGCACATGACATCCATCTGAAGGGTCCATTAAAAGACGCTATTCAAAAGTGACACACAGTAAGGACTAAGAAGTTACATTACATACCAGTGTCCCCCACAGCTTAAAGAAAAAGAACCCCACTGCCCAATCTTGACACAAGAGTAAAACTGGGGCTTCAACCACCAAGAACGAAAACTCAAATAAAAGCCCGATTAACACTGGAATAACAATGATCTGAAGCCAGAAGACAAATATAGACATTAGAACTCAGATTTTAAATAGGATGCTACGAATGAAGCAGAAAACAGCTATCGCATCAGTCCCATACCCAAAGTGATAATAGCACACAACTCTGAACGATAATACAAAACAACATGCAGATATCGCTGAACCGTAAATGAGCTTTCCCTGCTTTAAAGTGCTCGATGAAGCATCTTACTCCAGTGAAATTAGAAATGGTACTGTACAGTACACGTCCTAGTGGTATGGATACAATTATCAGTTAATAACTAATCTAGGTGTGAATTTGTAAATCAAACAAGGAGCACAGGCTAATTTACCAAGTCTATTCCTTATCAAACAAGGAGCACAGGCTAATCGTGCAGGATTCAGCTGATATGTCTCACTAATTTGTTTGCTGTGCTATTTCCCTAGTAACCATAACAAGCACAAGTTAGACTTCAGAAGATATTTCAATTTGTGAAGCTCTGATAAAGTGAGCTTTCTATTTCAATCACGACTATCCAGTGCATTTTCAGAACATATTATCCATCCCCAATACGAGATATACGCAGGATTTGGTGCAGAAAAAAAATTGCTTAGGTATGCTTCCACTAAACTACACCAAGAAACAAAGCAACCAACAAAGGTATCCGAGAAATAATGACAGAACAACCAATGACAACTATAGTTATCTGCATATTCTTGCATCTAATCCATGTATAAGGCTTACCAACAAAAATTTTTTTCTGAATTGGACACTTTTAAAACAAAACTCAAGTAACAGCAACCTAATTACACGAATATATTACCAAATTACCAAGTCCATTCAAAAACAGTAAATTTCACAACACACCTAAATCACAATAAACCCTAAAAATCGAAAACCCTGGATTCTAAATTGAAACCCTAGATTTTGAAAATCGAAGACTACAACTAAATAACATCAGTTATCTTACAGACCCAGATAAACCCTAACCCTAGAATCTGAATCTTCTCAGATTTAATTGATCGGAACACATGTCAACCATAGAAACCCTAAAAGTGACAACTTTGACATTAAAACATGCTTATTTGTTCAGATCTATGGAAAGTAGGACTGAAATGAGATACCCAGATTTAAAACCAGTGAATATATTATTTCAGATCTATTTTGATAAAAACCATAAGAACAGCTCGAGAAACACAACTTCCACAACTTGAACAGGTACAGTAATTAGGATGATGATGGTGGTGGTGGTGGTGGTAAGGGGGAAGAAAAATTCTCTGTGTATTCAGAGAAACAGAAACGAGAGAGGAAGAAGAAGAGAAAAAAGAGAGAGAGAGAAAATGAATAAATGTCTGAAGGAAATAGATTAAGTAGCGGAAAATCTATTTTCCGGTAAATTTACACATTAGCCCCTAAGTGTGTAACGTTATTCAACGTTGTTTAATAAAAAAAAAATATTATTTACAGCAACGTTAAAAAAAAATTGCGCAACGTTTTTTGACGTTGCCACGTGCGCAACGGCAATTAACGTTGCAGATGCGAAAAAAAAACGTTACAAATCAGGCCCTGTAGCGTAGTGCGAGTGACATTCTTGTCCAGATGAGAGATACAATCAGGTGGACTTGAGCCCTTTACAATATGATGTACTTTCAAAAAAAAAATATATCAGTGCCATATAGGGGTGTAATTTTTTGGTGTAAAAAAGAGGTGTATCCCCAGCATTTTCGGGTACATCAATTGTTCTTTATTCAAAACAACATATGCTCATTTTTTACCCTTGTAACACCTAATCCAACCGGCAAACAAAGCTCTTAGCAGTCAAAGGAAGTCATGAACAAGTGAGTTGACTAAAAAAATAGTTACTAGATTCCTCGAGTATAATACCGTACTGACATTAATTACCAGAGTTAAAACCCAAAAGGTCTAAGATCCAATAATTTGATCTTACGGTAGGTCCAGTCCCACCTTAAACACTGTGCTGCTTATCAAACATCATCATCAATCAACGGCTAATAGTCTTCATCCGAAAACTTTTCCAGTTCGCCTCAGCACAGTAAAAATTCAA